>JASDQU010685996.1:17691-35484 GCA_032191745.1 Picea mariana | reverse complement strand
CGATGGCATGGAACTAACCAAATACCCAACAACACTGGAGACAAATAGTCGAGCTAACCCCCTAGACTTATTTATGAATTAACTAAATAATGTACATATTATTTTCCTCACACATTTCAGTACTAATATTTCTTACAATTTGGGTTCCATGCATCATGTCTTTCTTTGGGTTGTGGTTGTTATCTCTCCATCGCTCCAATATTAACATCACCAATGGTTTCAATATCATATCTCTAGTAAACAAATTGACGTAAACTCATGTGCCTAACCCAAAGGGATTCGAATTAGGCCCCCAATGGCATGGAACTAGCCAAATACCCAACAAAATTGGTAACAACTAGTTGAGCTAACCTCATAGACTTATTTATGAATTAACTAAATAATATGCATTTTCTTTCCCTCCTGCATTTCAGTACTAATATTTCTTACAATTTGGATTCCATGCGTCATGGCTTTCTTTGGGTTGTGGTTGTTATCTCTCCCTCGCTCCAATAGTAACATCACTAACTATTTCAATATCATACCTCATGGCTCATCTTGGCTTTGGCTTCTTGTTGTTATTTATGTGATGTTGCAAGAAATTTTAGTCAATAAGAGAGCCCTATGAGATTTGGTTATTTTAATTATTAAATCATTAATACGAGGAAGTTGAAATACTACATGAAGATTTTACAAATCTTAATTTGGTTCATCAATTTTTTGAAAATATTATGAATTTAAAAAACAAATGAATGTTTCTAAAATAAGCTTCGATGCTCATCACATGCATAATGACATTGGTCATTAGACTAACCCAAAAACACCTTGGGGATTGAATTTCTAAAATTTGTGATACAAAGAAGTTTGAGGATGAATACCATTTATTTAAACTTTCCCTCCCCTTAGTAATATAAGACATAAATTTACCTAATTTCATAACTTAATTAATCTTCAAGACCTCTTGACTTCCAAAAACCTTAATGCCCTTGTTAGTTTCATTTCCACCATGTTCAAATGTAGAAATTGCATTTTGAAGAATATTTGCCCCAATTCACTTTATTTATCTGATAGACCTTGTTGGTCTTATGGGACAATGAACATCATCATCATCAATAATACTCCCTTCCCAATATAAATTTTTTTCTATATTACTAATACTAGGGGTGTGAGTAAGGAGTTTCACACCCTTAATCGATGTTCAAATTTTATCAAGATCTCTTATAACTTAATCAAGGTTCATGCCCATGTTCATTTCAACACCTCAAGGTAGTCATGGTTGCATTCACATGTTCTCCTTGAGGTGTGTTATTAATAATTTCATGCACTTCACCTTGATGAGCTCTCATTCCCATGAGTTGTTATGACACCTTAAGGTAGCTATGGGGCACTCAAGGGTAGGGGTTGGATTTATGACATGCCTAGCTCCACCCCATTTTCTCAAAGAAAACCTTTTATTCTCTTTGATGAAATTGCAGGAACCTACAACAACTAGCCCAATGCAAATTCTCAGTGCAATAATACCTCCAGACCCTCGAAACAACACATTTTGAGAGTTTCATGCCCACTTTAGCTAAAAAATTGGATGGTTCATATTACAACAAGAGCCTTGGGGAGGTAGAGTCTTTACCTTTGTTTTGAATGGAGGCATTGCAAAATTGTTATTGGTTTAATACCTACTACTAGTTCAATTTTGAAGGGCTTTACAACATAAGGAAAGGTCAAATAATAAGACAATTTCTTACAATGATCGCTAAGATTTCAATAGGGTTATTTCTATTTAATGTGATAAAAACATATATTGCATGGTTTTTAACCATCATAATCATTCGACAGGCCCTAGGGTGTGATCAATGGTGTTTTTTAATGGACAAAACTTTCCTTATTATTGGACCATCCAAAACAATAATGTATTCATTATTTTCCTATGATTGACTAAATTTAGGTATAAATTTTAGTAGAAACTACTCAATCTATGGTTGGATTAGTTTATGTATATATTCAATAGAAACCACCTAATTTTCATTGGAGTGTGATTGTAGTTGATGTGTAGCTTCAAAGATTCTTAGAAAATTTGAGCTATAATCTCCCACAAGCCACAACTCACTCACCATAGTCTAGCATACTAATTGAACATAATGATATTATAGATCTATAATGTATTTAGAATTATACACTCACTAACAAACCTCCAAAACTTGACATTAGACCACCAACAAATAAATACTTGCAAAAAATTATGTCTCTATATTATAATCTATTTCCCATTTATCACCTCTCAACTGAATTAGATAACGTTGTGTAGCAAACACTGATATAAAACTATAAACCATTGATGACCTATTATCTTTGAACTACCTTCTCATTTTCCACCATTCAGTGCAGTTATGTTACATAGTTTGTATGGGAAGAATACAAAGAACCCTATTTTAATGATAGTTGACCTGGTTTCAATAACCACCTCCAACCAATGTTAGGATAATGAACATATAACAATAAAGAACCAACTTGCCATTGTATCACATGCCTTGATATTCATTAACCCACCACTAGTGATCTAAATCTTTCCATGAGTTTTCTTCAACATTCCATTGCAATGCAAGCCTCAACTTTCCCAAAGTATACAATGCATTTTATTTATACATTATTGTAGATATTGAACTTTGCTTGCCAATACCATACACATGCATGCACACACACACACTCAATTTTTTAATGTGTACATATGTATATGTACATATACATGTGTGTGTGTGTGTACACACACACACACACACACACACATAAAGCCTCAAAGATAAGGCCTTAGAGTCTCAATAAGAGTAACCTTAAGGTAAACCAACTCATCAACCTCTTCTCGTGGGATCCTTCCTAGAGATGTAATAAGGACCTAAAGGCCCATTAAAGTTAAGGATATGTATGGTGACCACTTAATGTAATGTGAATTAGGTCCATTATGTTATTTATTGAAAGCCCACTAGATAGCTAGGATGTGGACTCAATAATTTAATGTGGCCTCATTAAAGAAGGCCCACTAGGAAGTTGGTATGTGTATTCAATATTGTAAGGTGGTCTCATCAAGGAAGGTTCACAAGGTAGTTATGGTTAATGTTTGAAAGAACTTATTTATAGATGTAGATAATTATGTAATGGATGCCAAGTAATTTTCATTGTATTGGAACATTTCTCATTCGAAGGTTGCTTCCTTGAAAAGGCATGTGAACATGAGTTTATCCTTCTAGAAAAGGTTGTATGCTATTAACTTACATTAAAGGTGTTCGATTTAATAAAGTATTGGAGTTTTCCTAGCATATTCTTCGATTTATTGTTTGTCATTCACCTTCAGAACTAATGATTATAACGTCTTCAAACCTTAGGGGCTCTTCAATTCACTTTGGATGATCATTGTCCCTACTTTTGGTTAAAACCTCACAAATTTCCCCATAAACTTTGTCTTCAACCCAAGGATTTTGAACAATCAACTAGTAAAACCAATTCATGGTCACATATGAAGTATCCCTAATAGTAAAACAAATTCCAATAAACACCACCCTAGTTACAACCCAAGCACAAAGCCCATAAACCCAAAAGGTTCATAGAAGGTTGAATCTTATCACCAAGTCTTTATATATTTCTAGTGCAAGGTGGAACTTGGTAATGGGGAAAGTCTGAAGGCACATAGGCCTCTTTTCAAGATACCCTAGCCACCAAGCCCACTAATCAAGAAGTAATTCACAATGAAAGATCTTCATACAATTTAACACTGAACTCAACACAAACGACACCAGAGTGAACTGGAAAACTAGAATATACAAGTCTTCATTGCAGGTAGAAAATATTAGTAGAATATTGCAAATAAAAACATGGTTGAAATCCATCTTACGACAATGGGTCAAAGACATTCTCTCAGTGCTTTTTGGGAGAAAAAAGAAAGAAACCAATTTCCTAATTTCCTAGCATATTCAAGAGACCAATAGAATCAAGCAAGTGGAATATTCTTTAAGAAGCAATGCTAAGACAAGTTGGAAAAACAATCAAAATGTCTTTGTCACTTGCAGAAACCCATACAACAATATTGCAAGCAAACACAACTTGAATTCCATTTCAAAACAATGGGTGGAAGGCATTTGTCAATTCAAACTACAACACTTAACCATTCCTAGGGAAAGAACACAAATATTTTAGGTCACCCTTTGCATAATAGGCTAAGTACATACTTCTACATGAGAGAAAGGTAAGAACACAACAATAAATCCAAATAACCACCAAACATGCCCCATCTCCAAGCCAAGTGATTTTGTCCATGTCGAAGACTAGAGAATGATTTTCATAGAACAATAGTGTAAGCCATGTTGAGGCACAACCCTTGCATGAAGACTAGAACAAACACCGAATCTCACAAGCATAGAATGTAATGTCCCCACTTTGGGACATCATTATATTACAACGTGTTATGATTACCAGAGTAGCCAGATGGAGGTTATAGCAAGTACATGAGCTATTGAGGGGTTTTTTGGGGTCCAACTTGCATCACTCATCTTATTTCATCATCATGATCCATTCCACACAACTTGGCTTTGGTTCCGCTGCATTCCGACGATTTCCGTAATTTTGAGTTATTTAGGGCTATATGTTAATTAAATTCACCAAGGAGGTCATATTGGGCATAATACTTGGAGGAACCTCTTAGTGTAATAGCTCATCGGAATCAGGAGGAATAACACTACAGGATCAAATGATGAGAAGTGACTTTCAGTGGCCAAGGAAGCCACAAGGAGAGATAAACCACTTTTGAGAGGTAAAATGGATAATTAATTAATTAATAATTAAATAAAGTAAAAGTCACTTGGAGAGACAATGTGAGAAGGGAGGATAAAAGAGAGATAGGGGCCTCTATCCTCTCATTATGTTGTTTATCATTTTGATATCTGGCTTCTTGCTAATGAGCCCATGTACTTGGGGGTTTTGAGGGTTTTAACTCAACAAACCCTAGAGATCAGCTCGGTGGTGAAAGATCCCACCCAACCTGGTCCAAACTTGGTCACGGAGGTGAAAGATTCCTCCCTCATCATTCTACATCCATCCTCTCTTAGTCACAGGTGGATTCTACATCAGTTACAGGTTCAGAGAGAGCTAGGGTGCAGCTTCAGGGGGTTACCAGCAGGAGGGCGTACCACCTTGAGGAGAATAGCACGATCTAGGCAAAGGAGAAGGATTTTGAGGAAAAGGACTTCTGGGTATTCTTTGTAGGGCCTAGGGCGCCTTTCCTAGCGCTTTCCAGAAGAGGTTTCCCTGTCTTATTATTTATTAGGCTTAGCACGAGCTGGAGAGGAGGAGGGTGCACTGCAGATTGAGGATTTAGTCTTTTTGTGGGTCAGTTCTTTGTCTTTCAGCCTGAGACTTTTCTATGGGGTTTCTCTTGGCCCAATCTATAGTTTGGCATCTTTCTAAGGGGATTTGGCAACTATATTATTGGAGGTCGAATTATTGGCTTGGTTCAGCTAAGAGGGCACATCTGTCATTGGAGACACTATGGTTTGGGGGTCTTCTAGTTGATCTATTGCTATGAGACTTCTCATACCTTCTTGCCATCATCAGATCTACCTTCTCATGGAGTTTTGCAGTGCTTTGAGGCCATCAAAGAGGAGGTCGTACTTCCCTTGATCTATTCTAGCAAGGACTTACGCATTGTGAGAGAGAGGGCATCACACATAGCAGAGGGTATCCATTGGATTGTAGTGTTACTTGGTCTTCATTTTGAAGAGGCTTTTGGAAGCTTGGATCTTCGTCTATCTTGTATCTTGGAGGCTATATCAGCCATACACTCTATGTATTCCAGATCTGTCCCAATTTGTATGAGGTTAGCTATTATTATTAATAAAATCAGATTCGAGGTATTTGTGCTATTTACTTGAGTTGTTTCTACTGGATCTTGTTGTTGGATGCATTGCTACCTTTACTTGCTGCAAAACACATAAAGAACCATCATTATAAACCCTAGCGCAACTCATGAGACATAAACCTGCAAAGTGTTTGACGAAACACCTCAACCAGAAACACATAAAAATCAATGAAAAACGCAATGTTCCTGGCATCTTGGCTTGGGAACATTATATAGAACACTAAACAACGCTAGTTTTTCTCCAAGACCCAACAAGAAAACTACAATCTCATTCTATGCTTTCCATAAGGGAAAAATAACTCACCACATAAGAAAAATAAATGCAACTAGCAACCAAATCATCAACCTTCTTCTACTAAACAACCACATATTCATTTTCCTTAGAGAGACCCATATGCATCAACACATAGAAACCCTTAAAAATCTTAGCATTTACTGAGCCACAATAGAAGAAGGACAATGCTAAAACTATTCATGATAACATCACCATCAAGGACTCACCATAGAGGTACAGCCCCACTACTAGTGACCATCTCAGAAAGCAAAGTGACAAAGGCAAATAATGATCCACACAGTGTCATCCACCTTAAAAATATCCAACATCATTTCCACACAAGAATAACCCCAGTGAGAACAATCCTTCAAGAGAGCACATGGGCAAATGTAAGCAAGAGCCCACAAGACATCGAGCAAATGGATATCAATAATGAGCGAGGCAACAATGAATGCAAGAGAGCACAATATCAAACACATGGAAGAGGGTGATGACTAAAGGGAAAACATAGAGCTCTCCAAAAACATGAAGCTCAATACACTGAATCAAAATAATTGAAAACTGTAACATTAAACCCAATCATCCAATGCCTAATGGCCACTCCGTCATTCACATTAAAAAAACCTTTCATATATTGACAAACTCTAATAACATGTAAAGAACAATTTGCCAACCCTTTCTCAAAAAGGAGAAGAAAAACCACCTCTATCTACGAGAGCTTTCCTATGATACTATTGTTAGCATTGTGAACGTTAAAATAATTTTTTTATTTTTTTCCTATTATACATAGAACTTCTCTTCTTACTATGGACGCTTGAGCGGTGAAAGGTCAAATTTATTTCAAAGTCCAAATCACGATAGTTCGTGGGCCACGCGATTAATTACGCCAAAAGACGTACACCTATTGACAATGGGCACAATTAATGATCTTTTAACCTTATTTAATCTTAAACCCTAATCTAATGGCTATGCATTGAAGATGCTGACATATTCTTAGTCGTCCTCCAAAATCAATGGGTCAGATTTATTGTTCATAACTTTCTTGCATTTATCAAGACATTCGTTAACATGTTTACTTTTTAACATTTACCTAATCACATTAAAAAATAACTGTAAGGATATGTAATTGTCACGTTTAAATGATTAAGTAGAATTCAACCATGCAACTAAACGTTTCATATTACCACAGACAAATTACGAATTACCACAGACATTTTATAGCATGCATTCTCAGCAAACCTTTCTACGTTCTCAGCTGCAAGTTAGCGGCTGTGCTAGTAAATAAAAAAGTAAAAAGAAATGAAACAACGCATCTCCGCTTCTTTCGTTGTTGCTTATGTAGTAAATGAGTGATGCAAGTCTGTTGGATATTGGTTGCGTGTTAATGTCATGAGGCCCCACATAATAGCTTACAGCAACAATTTCTTACAGAGAAAGCTTTGGATGAGTTAGTTCGGACCGTGCAAATCTATAACTGCCCATTAAAGGTAAATACACCTCTTCCTCAAGGAATGTATTTATGGGCCTGACGTTTCGGATATTTTTGATATTTTTTTTATCAATCTTGTCCTTAAATTGGAATTGTGGATTTATTGAGTTTGTATGATTGGATTTTTCTGATTTCAGGGCGCTAAATTTATGTATACATTTAAAAATACAATTTAATCAACAAAACTCGATTTCCAACCATTGTATGCCCAGATTGTGATAATGTATACATTAAAAATGCAATTTAATCGACAGAAGTTTCGATTTCCAACAATTGTATGCTCAGATTGTGAAAATGGTTGTCGGAAAAGTCCCCTTGGGACATTATATACGTCTTCCTCAAGGAATCTATTAGTTGGGCATTAGTTGCTTTTTATTATAGTTTTTTTCTGGTGGACGGATGAACTGATGAAGATAATGGCTTCCCACCTGCGCACATCTTGGTTGGTTGGCTTTGAATTTTGTGGGAATGCGTGTAGTGTGAAATGGTGTTTTATAGTTTCGTTTGTTTTTACTCGATCAGCAAACAGATCTCGGAATCGATGCCCAGGTGTCCCCAACATAAACTGACCATGATCAGAATGAGAATCCTCGATATCACTGCACTTTTGTTTTATAAAATGCCTCAACCCAAGTGACCAAACCTCCTCTCAATACTGCTGATTTGTTAACGTGGGTGTGATGGATGACTATATATCAGAGCTGTAATGTTTTACTCTGTTCTTTGTGTTGTAACTTCTGCATTGTAGCGCAGGTATGACTGTTTCTCATTTGGAAGTGAAGGGAGAATCTAGGGATTGATAGTTGATTTCTTGCACTCAGTCCTTTTTCTCTTTTTCGATGTAATGTGTCGTTCATGTTCTTTTGTTTGTTCCTGTTGAATCTCGCTTTATGCTTTCGGTCGATTAGGGCACCGGTACAGATTGGTATCTAGATTCTCAGTTCGAGTGGCATTGCCCCCTTTTCTTTTTGTCATTTTGTGGAGATTGATAAAATTATCATATTTTATAGTATAGAGATGCCAGCAGAATCCTAGCAAATCTATGAAACAGCCTTAACATAACAGCCTTGTTTCTTGAACCATAACTTGTGGTTTAATGGCAATGCGGATAATTTGGTAGACACGGGTCTCAAGTTTCATCCTCTCTAGCACCAGCGGCACTCCTTTGGTAGCCATTAACTAGGCTGGCTATCACTTGGATCTTGTGCTTGGAGGGCACTGGTGATTATCCATGCTAAGTTTCGATTGGATTCTTGTGCATCGGCACCAATTATCAGAAGCTGAAATGCTGTTGTAAACACACCTACTGGTGCCTCGCCATAAATAAATTTTTAACTTTGCAACAGCAACATAACGGCTTTGTTTTTTGAGTTTACTTCCAGATGGGGGGCAGGCGATTATTTCATTCTTTAGTTTCAGGCTATGGCTCTATAACTAAACGATTGTCAACTGCCCTTGGAGCTTTCACTCTGCAGAATCATTTCGCTCAAAGGAATTACGGCTTTGGATCAGGAGGACTACACAAGAATGTGCATCAGTGTTTTTGCTATTTAGCAGTCATTCTTCTTTTCATCTATAGTATAATTGTCACATGCCATCGATTTTTTTATCCTCAGTTTCCTGGCGAGGGGTTTATTTCTTCTAGCCAACTCGATGTAGGAGTCAACAACCATGTCGTTCAAGGGTATGGTTCAAACAACTGTGACATTTTCGATGGGAAATGGGTTCATGATAGTACATACCCTTTGTACACTGCCTCTGCCTGTCCTTTTGCAGAACTGGGTTTTAGTTGTCAGAACAATGGCCGGAAAGATAAAGACTACCTGAAATGGAGATGGCAACCCCTGAGTTGTGATATACCAAGGTAAATCTAAATAACCTCATTTGCAGTTAGCTTTTTTACTATGCACCAAATTGGAAGACCACAATATCCATTTCGATACGCTGTTTTTCTACTTCTAAAGTTTATATGATCTATCTTGTTCCATCTTTTGTCATGCTGCATATACTATATAGTCTATTCTAATTTGTTAGAGAATTTTTTGGCTGTAACTACACAAGAATTTTTAGTCTAACGACTTTTGGGTGAACACTTCACTCATCATCAGAGAGCAATGAAGAATATGACCTATGTTAAATGCAGTTACAGCCAAAATATTTTCTAACAACTATGTAAAACTGTGAAAGCCTACATTCCAAGCTATTCTAATTTACTATTTTAATCTTATTTCACATATATTCAGAAGCTCTGGAGTTTTGACTAGACTTAGTGTGGCCGCAGGTTTAATGCACCTGATATCCTAAAAAGATTGCGAGGTTTGCATGTTGTGTTCGTTGGAGATTCCATGGCCAGAACACAATGGGAGTCTCTTATCTGCCTTCTTATGCAAGGTGTAGCTGATAAGCAGTCAGTTTATGAAGTAAATGGAAACAAAATTACAAAGCGTATTCCATATTTGGGGGTCCGGTTTAGTACATTTAACTTCACCATTGAGTTCTACCGGTCACCTTTTCTTGTACGCCAGGGAAGTCCGCCTAAACATGCACCTAGAAGGGTTCACTCCACTCTTAAGTTGGACAAGCCAGATGTTGCAAACAAAAAGTGGCGTGAAGCAGATTTGCTGATTTTCAATACCGGACATTGGTGGACACGTTCCAAAACCTATGAAATGTAGGCATCTTACTTCCCTTACCACATTTTTTCTTTGCACTAAATCTAGGTCATTTTTTGCTAGCTTTATTTCAGCTTCTAGCTATTGTTTGTTTAAAGACGAGTCATTGCAGAGATAATGGGGTATATCCTAATATGAGCATAATACTAGCTCAGGTCAAGACAAATATTGTGGATTATTATGATTTTTGGATGGAGAAAGCTACTTCTAGGTGTTTTGAACACAGGAAACTATTGAAGGTGAAGTATACACTTATGGACACTAGGAGAAGACCATGAACATTACATTAACATGCTTTCAATCGCAGAATGGATTTTCATTGAAGTGCATAACCCCAGGCAAAGACAAAAGAACAGATGACACTCTACTATAGTGACAAATGGTCGATGAAATTCAGTTAATGCTAATTATTGCCAGATAAGACGGACACACACTACTTTTAATTTTTAAGTTATTAGTATCTGTGCCTGTCAATGGTTACTTAAGATTCGTTGTAACTTGTCAAGTGTTATGCCTTTTCTGTTTCTCTTTCTCATCACGGCCTTGTGATTTGTTGTAGTTTCTCTTTTCCCTCATGGCCTTGTGATTTGTTGTAAATCTCATAACCTGTAAATGTCTCTGGTGATGATAGATCTAGGCATGTTTAATTTAATCAAGTCTGTTTGATTAAACCAACGTCTGCTGAAACTCAACACATGTGGCCAATCAATCTGTTTGATTATAGTACACATAAAATTCAGCTAGATTAATCGATAATAAATATTAAATATAACTGGCCAGTGGCCACTAGTCCCTGCAAATTCTTGTGGGAGAAAGCATGGAGGACCCATGCCAAAACGGATAGTTTGAATGATGCCCCACTCTTTCCTTGGTAATCCTTTTGCCCAGAAGAGATAACACCGTCTGAAAAACATAACCAGATTATGATCCGGCCATCAGGGAAGGTTTGTTCAGGTGTGCTCAGTCAAATTCTGAAAAAGATATTTACACTTGTTCTTCCTCCCCAGCCTAGCAGCAAAAGAGTGATGAAAATCAGCATTTGCAGGGCCATAACGACTGAGCTAATTCCAGTGAAGTCTTAGCTGTTGGTTTCTTCAATTTCGTTGGGCTTGTTTTTTGAGATCTGCTTCCACTTGGTATTAGGTTTGTTTATCTCCTTATGTTTCCTTACTGTTGTAATAATATGCAGTATTTTGATGGGGTAGTGCATATAACAGAGCATCTGGGAAGATAAAAGTTAAAAATTATTAAGATATTACACAACTATATTAATAGAGTATTAAGTAATTACTAATATTACAATATTCATAAGGACTATTAAAAAGACCACCTAAGATAATTGTTTGTTTGCAAGAAATGCTAAGGTAACAGAGGCTAAGGACTATTAAAAATACCATTTAAGATAATTGTTTGTTTGCAAGAAACGCTAGCGGCTAGTGTAACAGAGGACAATCAATTGAGAGATGGAAGAGATGCTGTAACCGAGGTTGGGGTGAAAATATCTTGGTGCATGTAAAATAGATCCCGTTCCTTTTCACCAGGGTTTGAGTAGGCATGTGTAAAGCCTTTTGGATTAGATAGCCTTTAGAGAGATATTCTATTTTCATTTCTGTAGTGTAGTGTTTGTCACGTGCTTTAATTGTTTTGGGATTTAAGTCTATGCCATGGAGAAAGTAATGACCTTTTAAAGTTAGGCCAACTATAAGAATGTGCTGCCCACATTGAAATGCCACTACAAGTCAGACCTTGAGCAATATAATGTTCGGCTAGCTTGCAGGAAAGAACAGAAAGCATTGCTTGGGTCATCAAATAAATATGTAATAACACTCAATGGTTATTATGATTTAATCATTGTTCTGACTTCTTTATTTGCCCCACCACGCATGGAAGAGTTTGTTCTTATATTTCTATTATCTTATATGCTGTGCAAGGTATCGAGGTGTGCTCTAAAACAATTAACTCCAGTAAATCTAGCATGTTTCAAAGGGATTGTCGATTTCTATGTCCTCTTTCTGATTGTTTTTTCCACCCCTGATCCCTGTATTTCATTTTTGATTTGTTTTAAAACATGCACATGAACATAATTTATGGTGTCACTGTTTTAGTGATCTGTAAACTGCCTTGGATATTCCAATGGTTGGCTCACCAAAACAGATCTACAACTAGAGTGGCTACGATGAGGCTATGCTCAACTGTGAAACTTTATTTTTTGTATTTTTCATGATTTAAACAGGAAATAAAACACACCCACCAGTACTTTAACTACCATGATATGAAAGAGAGCTACAATAGCAAGTACACACATTGGATGATCTGTAAATTGCCATGGATATTCCACTGGAACAGTTTGTCACAATAGATCTAATAAATAAAACTGAAATCTACACTATAAAGGTTAAATTTCTTTAGATTCCAGAATATTTAGTTACTGATTTTCTGCTTCTGCATGAAATAGATAAAATGTAGAAAATAGAGAATAGTAAAGTACAATCACACACCATCCACAAGATAACACAAAGATTTGCTCTGGGAAACCCTTACGAGAGAAAACCCAGCTAGAAGGTGAGGCTGCTCTGCTCTCTTTTCTCTGGTATGGCTTGTTAGGCTGCTACATAACATTGATCCCCTCTGTTATGCTCTCTAATTTTCCACTCCCATTTGTTCTATTCTGCTATGGAACAAAATACAATAATATAGAATGAAACCCCTTCTCCTCTTAGTGGCCCGGTATTTAACATAGCCTGATAGCCATCTAGGGGTAGGTTTTTGACTTCCTCAACCCTCAATTGTGGTAGTGTTTTGAACCTTCTAGAATCTTCTTGAAATTTCTCATTTGGCTAGCCCCATATGCATGAGTAATGGGGGCTGACATGGCATCCTCTCGTACCATGGTGGTCAACACAATAGGTGAACTTGTGGGAGACATAACTTTTGCATACAAACTCCAATTGACGCATGGTTTTCACCATTGAAAAGGTCTCGGAGTGTAGAACACTGTTAAAAGGGTGTGTGCAAGTTTCAGACACTAGAACCCCCAAAAAACATCATTTATTGCCTCAAAATGGCTCCGGAAGGTTCCAGACTCCAATTTTCTAAACTGGGACCTGCCACTAAAATGACCCTGCAAGTTGATTCCTCCAATCTTTTCCACTCTGAAAGCATCGAGATAGATAACAAATAATATAATGATCCAATCCGGATCATTGGAACACAATTTACCCTAGAAACTTGATACACGAAACCAGCAATAAATGAAGGAATTTGCCTTTCGTCATTTTGTGTTATGGAGATTATAATACATATTATAAAGCTGCCCAAACTTGCTGCAAAGCTATGAGACATTATGGTCTTCTATAATTATACAATATGCTTCTCTCTTTCTGCTTTCTGACTATCTCATTCACACTGAGTGCTCATATTATGGAATAGCAATGGCGACAAAATAAAGTAAACAACGCCATGGACCTAGTTCGTCGGTATTTGTTAGCAAGTGTACCTTGGATAGTCTTCTACAGTGCTGGAGCACGTGTGGCAGATCTGGGGGCTTTCTGTTATAGCAGTGTCACACACTCAGCAGATCTGAACAGCTTTGATTTCTGTGAAGTATCGTGGTCTATAGTTGAGGACGTAACCATAAAAAAGACTAGAGGACACATCACTATATCTAGGCCTCCATCGTCGAGGGCACATGCATGCATGCACCAGTTATAGATAGGACAGATTAGGATAACTTTATCCTCAGTCTTTAGTTTTGGAGATAAGGCACTTTTCTTAGTTTAGATATAGTCTTTCAATTCTAATTAAAGCAGTTTTTCTATTTTCCGAGTTTAACCTATTAGGTAGGGTGCAGATCCCAAGGGAATTTGAATTCATCCTTTAGAGCACACTATCTTCTTTCATGCAGATCCCGACATCTAAGTGGTAGATCTATTTCTGTAAACCCTAATTGTGCTCTTCTCAGTTCTATAAGAGAAAGGCTATGGTACAGATCTGTCATCATGTTTTCAGTTCAGCAGTAAACAGTTTGCTGTTTTCCTGTAGCAGATTTTCATTTTCAGAAATAATGAAAAGCAGTAATAGGTTTTGACAGTCAACTATTGAGTTTTCGTTATATATTTTCTATTTTGTGTTTATCGATTCTATCATTAATTACAGAGTGCAGTTTTGAGTGGCATTCAGTTTTCCACTGTTTTCTTTTAGTGCAGAATCTGTTCACGATGGTTTCGAAAATTTAACATGGTATTAGAGTGTAGTTTCTGAAATCTTCCAAATTCCATGTATGGAGAGGCAAGTTGTCTGGAGTAGAGAGTTGTGGGAGGGTTTTAGTGGGCAGTATGTACAAGCTTCAGTGATCGGAACAGAACAGTGCCAGTGATCGGCACGTGGACCTGAGAAGGGTTGTGGGGTGAGACACTCTTGCTGATCCAGTGATTGCAGAGTATAGCTTGTTCAAAACAGTTGCAGCAATGGCAACTCCTAGCATTGGAGAGAGTAACTTGTTGGAGCGAGCCTCCAACTTTGTGCCATGGAAGTTGAGATTGCAGAACTTCTTGGAAATGGCAGATTTATGGTACCTCATGGAGAAGATGGTTGTATTGCATATATATCCCAAAGATCTGGCAAAACACAACAAGAAGGCAGTGGCAACCAAGCAAATCTTGTTGGATTTAATGAAGGATCACTTGATCCCCCATATCACCAAGAAGAAGACTATCAAAGATATGTACGATGCCTTGGGAACCTTGTACCAGAGTGTGAATGTATCCAAGAAGATGCTCTTAATGAACAAGCTCAACACTACTTGCATGGGCAAGACAAATATAGTTACAAATTATCTCGTGAAGATAACAGAGTTGAGAGATCAGATTGCAGCAGTTGGGGACACAGTTGAGGATAATGAGCTAGTTCAGATTTCTCTAAGGACTTTAGTCCACCATGACAAAACTTAGGGTCTTCTAACCAGCCATATCAAAGAAGGATTTGAGCCATATCAAATGATTCAATTGTAGCAAGCATGGCCATTATGCTTCTCAATGTCCTGAGAAGAAGAAGAGGAAGGGTAAGCAACAATAGAAACAATTTGCAGGAAGCATTAAAGTTTGAGGAGTGGACGAGATCACTGCTAGGATTCATATGACCATTTCCATGGTGTCCCGCCTTTCCACCAACCTAAGTTGCACGAAACAGGGAAACGTTTTTGAGTTTTTGAAATCAGGACGATACGAAACAAACCCTCAAAAAATGGAAACGCCGAGGCCCGAGGCAAACGTCGTATATATATATATATATATAGTTTTAAAAAAAATAAAGCATTATATTGCAAGAAAAACATAATGATACACATAAATGACATTTTAGAAGGAAAACCATGTCCATATTAACTCCCATTGATGATGAATATCATTCATTACATGATGCAAGTAGCAAAATCCAAAATTAGCCTTTATAGATGAGGCTTTACATCCAAAATCGACCTTTATAAATGAGGTTGTATGTGATGAAAATGAAAAAAAAACATGAGCTAAAGGCAACTACAATTACATATCCTAATACATATCATACTGATCCTCATCCTCATCATAAAAAATAAAACAAGATGCATGTTCAACAAAACTAGAGCCTCGATGGGAAGAAGAGGCAACTTTAATTCCACTTCCACTTGCATCATCAACAATATCAAGAGCAACAAGAGAGAGCTCTAAGTCTGGGTTTTCTGCCTCCACATCCCACTCTTTATGAGGCCCACTTGTATATTCTTCACTCTTGCGAGACACAAGGCGAAGGTTTGAATGCACATATACAAGTTCCTCAGCCTTCTGCGATCCCTACCTGTTGTGCTTCATTGAATGAATGAAACCATAGGTGCTCCAATTCCTTTCTGTTGATGAAGAGCTTGCCACTTGTGATAGAATACGAGTGGCAAAGCTTTGCAAATATACACCATTTGCCCCATGACAAGTCCACCATTTAATCGGGTTCATGGTGCTTCTCTCCTCCAAAGTTGACATGTCTGCAAAATTCTCTAATCCAGCAATAAAACAAGCAAATTCCTCCCTCACCTTTGTTTGCTGAGAAGATGGAAACAACCTCTGGAAGGCTTTTTTCATTCTTGTGGCCACCTCCTTGTCCTTATGTGGGGCCTTCCTCTTCCCATTGCTTTGAGCAATGAACTCCTCATCATGAAATTTGGGATTTAGAGCATATGCCAAAGTGTGCAATAGAGTGTTAAAGCCATTCCACCTAGTAACAATGATGGACCTCACATGCTCAACAAATTCAACCTCGATAAAAAATAGAGTGGGAGCCTCCTGTGTAATAATTTCCACGGTTTTCTCAACCATGGTATCCATGCCATCATAAATCTCTCCCAGGAAAGGTTTCTCTGTGTCTGCATCTCGGAGAAGCTAAAATGCTGGTAAAATAAACTTGAGCAAGAATTCTACCTTGCTCCACCAATCCTCATCAATCAACACCCTCCGCACCATACTTCCTCTCTGAATCTGACTGTCTCCACTCAGCCCAAGTCACACCCACCACCATACTCATCAATGCACTTTTGACCTCAACAAGGTGACGCAACATGATGAAGTTTGAGGCATATCTTGTCTCAACAACTTTGAGCAACTCCAATTTGGAGTATTTTCGATACATTGCTTGAGACTGTGGCGGTTGGTGATGAATTTAATGATCTCCCTAGCTTGCCCCGTGACCTCCTTAATCCATTCAGTTTTTGCCTCAATCTCTTCTAAAATGAGATTTAAATTATGGACAATGCAAGGAGTCCAAAAAATATGATGATATCTACTCTCAACAATCAAGCCTGCAATTTTGCAAACGGGTGCATTATCTGTGATAACTTGCACCACATTTGCTGGCCCTACTTGTTCAATAGCAGAAATTAAAATATTAGCAATAATTTTGCTATCTTTTACCTCGCCACAACAATCTTTTGCTCTAAAGAACATCGCTCTTGTTGGTGATGATGCAATAACATTGACCAAGGGCCTCCGCTTTGTATCAGTCCATCCATCAGAGATAATGGAAACCCCTGTGCTGGTCCATGAGCTACGAACTGGTTTGAGAATATGATGAATCAATGATCTCTCTTTCTGCAGCAACATTGTTTTGATTTTTTCATAGTTTGGCCCCTTGAAACCTTGAGGAGCCTCGTTAATTGCCTTCACCATATTCTTCCAATAGGGGAACCGAACAACATTAAATGGGATGCCACATGCAAATATGGCCCTTGCCACTCTTGACTCCGTTTCTTCTCTCTTTTGGTTGTTGAACATCTTCATCAATTTGCTGTCTCTAGCTGCACCTCGTGCTCCAGGGCCTTTGGATATCTTGTTTTCTACCTCTAGTGCCCTCCTCTTCCTTGCTTCATGAACAATCCTTGGCTCATTGCTAACACCCAAGGAAGGAGGATGCTTGCTACTGCCATGCATAGCAATCTTGGCTCTATTATCCTTAATTTTTT
>JASDQU010685996.1:2327-13073 GCA_032191745.1 Picea mariana | reverse complement strand
AAAAATTTAGTGGTTCCACCACCTCTCCCCTCAACTTTTGTCACAAATTTCCACAAGGGTGTTGATGAAGCTTTGCCACCTTCATTGCCCTCTTCACCCTCTTCAAACCCTTCGCCATCTTCATATTGTGGCTCATCATGAGAATGACCACTATCCTCTTCTTCCCTCTGATGCCTATTCCCCGCCAAGACCATGAGAACCAAAAAAGGAATGATAAACCAAAAGAAGACCATTTTCCTCAAGATTTAGATGAACATCCTACAATGAAATGAGGGAGAAGAAGGAATGAGAAAGAGTAGGAGAGGATAAAAAAACCATAAACATTTAACAAAGTTAACCCAAGGAAATGAGGGAGTTGGGGTTTGGGCTTACCTCTTTAGCTCTTGAAACTTGAAAGCTGAAACTTGAGATAAATGGTTGCCTTTGTTCTCTCCTCCAAGCTCTCACAAATATGCACTCTCCAAGCTCTCCTTTGCTCTCTCCTTCTCTCCAAGCTCAAGCAAACATAGATGAAAGAATGAGAATGGAGGGGGAATAGCTCCTTTATTTTGCACCTTTTTTCCCTAAACCCTAAGCCTAGGGTAGGACCTACTCCTTTCATAAATCATAATTTTTTTTTTTATAAAAAAAGGATGTATTTTTTTGGTTATGCACGGGAGCGTCCGGGTCTCTCGCTTGGGCGTGCGCAAAGCATGGCCAGGGCGCCCTTGGAGCGCCTTCTGGAGTGTGGCGCTCCCGAATTGGCAGGGAGTGACCGTGAGCAGGCCAGGGCATGCTCTAGGATTTTTGGAGCACACTCCNGCGGGGGGGGGGGGCACTTTTGGCAACATAGGTCCAAAGTATTTGTGGTCGAGAGAAGTTACCTGACTTTGAGAAATTGTGGGATGCTTTTGTTGGAGAGGAGATGAGACTACAACATGTCTCAACTAGTTATGAGGATGTTCCAAACCTAGCCCTCATTGGGAAGGTGAGGAAGGGAGGAAAGAAAGGATCCAATAAGGGTCAAAAGAAGAAAGAAGACTTAGGTTCTTCTAACTAGCAGAAGAAGGATTTGAGCCGCATCAAATGATTCAACTATAGCAAACATGATCATTATTCTTCTCAGTGTCCTAAGAAGAAGAAGGGGAAAGGTAAGTAGCAACATAAACAGTTTGCAGGAAGCACTGAAGCTTCAGGCTTGGACAAGCTGACTGCTAGGCTTGATACAACCTTTGCCATGTTGTCATCCCTTTCTAGCAACACAATGAGTACTTGTTAGGTTTGGGATTCACCAAAACTTCTGTAGATCCCAATCTTTATTATTTATTTGATCGATTTGATTTGCTTGTTTTGGTTCTGTATGTAGATGACCTAATACTTACAGGGAGTTCTACGAAGCTCATAGCAGGGTTCAAGGTAGAGTTGGCGCATGAGTTTGAGATGAAGGACATTGCATTGATGCACTATTTCTTGGGTATAAAGGCATGGCAGAGTCTAGATGAGGTGTTCCTCGGACAAGGTAAGTATGCAGATGAGATTCTAAAGAGGTTTTAGATGATGGACTGTAAACGCTTAGCTACTCCTATGGTACCAAATTTGAAGTTGCATGCTGATTTGGATTCATATTTGGTAGATCCTTTTGTGTATAAATAGTTGATTGGATCTTTGATGTATGTGGTTAGGACCAGACCTGCTATATGTTTTGTAGTGAACACCTTGACTCAATATATGGTTGAGCTGAGGTAGATTTATTGGGTAGCTGCCAAACATGTGCTCTGTTAGTTGAAGGGCACAATAATTATGATCTGAGGTATGTAGGAGACGGTGAGTTGATGTTGCATGGGTTTGTTGATTCTAACTGGGCAGGGGATGCTAGTGACAAGAAAAGTACTTCAGGTTGTTGCTTCAGTTTGGGTTCAGGAGTGATATCTTGGTTTAACAAGAAGCAGGCATCAATGGCATTGAATTCAGTAGAGACAGAATACATGGCAGCCAACACTAATAATTGTGAAGCCATCTGGCTTTGCAAGTTGATAGCAGGGCTGATAGGTCAGATGTTGGAGCCTACAGTGGTGTATTGTGACGATCAAAGTTGTATCAAACTTTCTAAAAATCCAGTATTCCATAACTGCTCCAAGTCCATTGACATTAAGGACCACTTTCTTTGGGATAGGGTTTAGAAGGGAGCAATAGCTTTAGAGATGTTCAGACAGATCAACAAGTTGCGGATATCTTGACTAAACCCTTGGCAAAGGGGAAGTTCGAGATGTTCAAGAAGACAATGGGTTTGATGGAGAACACTTTCCTCACTAAGAAAGAGTGTTAGATTTTTATCTTGTTTTGCTCTGATGGTCTTCTCCACAATACCGAGGTGCACTCAGCCAATAGGTGCAACAGCAAGTCCGTACAGCAGTAAGGGTACATTTATTGCATTCATAAAACAGTGGCATGGCAACAATTTGCCTTGGTTCTTGAGTGCATCAGAGTGTGCAGGTGGTGCAGTGATGTAGGCGAGCAGAGGGTGCATGCATGCATGCACCATTCTTAGTATATTTTCAGTTTTTCCATCAGTTAAATCCAGTATACTGCTGTTCCAGATTTAGTAATTTCCAATTTGCTTCAGTTCAGTTCAGTTTTAGAATGCATGCATAATCTATTCTTAGACAAGGTGCAGATCCCTAGGTTGCTTAAGGTGCTTGCATGGGTAAGATTCTAGTTTAGGTACAGGGTGCAGTTCTCAAGGAAGGGGATGCATGTTTGCATGCTCCAGTTCGTCTTCCAGTTGAGGTGCACTTACCTGGCACGTTTGTCCATGCACTTCATGTATGTGACCAGATACATAGTATCTGCCCTCATCTTCCTATTCTATACAGGAGATACAAGGCACAACACTGTGTTAGTGAGCAAGTTTTGAGCTATTGCAGTGCATTTTTCTTCTTTCTGTATTCAATAGAAGATAGATGTGATTGAGTTCAAATCTGTGTACTTGCAGTTATTATTTTTCTGCAGTATGGTTTTGTAGATTCTAGGATTCGAACTTTGCTGTTTTGATGGGTTTACAGCTTTAAAGTTATCTAGGGTTTTTAGGATTATTCTTTGAGTGCAGAATCTGCTTACCATGGTCTGAAAAACAACACCTGTTATAACTTGTGTTTGAGAAAATGTTTAAGCTCAATTAAAACTGTTGCTTTCTGATGAAGGACAAGTGCGGGGATAAAGAGTATTATAAATTAATCTCTCAATTGGTAGTGCTTCTTTTTACTCAGAAGGTGCTTTTGTGAAGAAACATCTGTTGAAGGAAGGTTTCTATGCCTCTGGTCCTTGTGAAGATGGTCAGATAACCTCCCATACCTCTGAGTAGGCAATAGGGACATAGGTAGAGAGTAGGGTTTATATGTGAGAGGATAAGTTACTTATGGGTTATGGGTAAAAAGTCCAAGGCAATCACATTCACCTAGCATTTAACTAGTAGGATGTAGTGAGTCCTAAATAATATCAGGCAATCATGTTGGTTGAGCTTTCTGGAGATAAAACTGTGTATAAAATATTGAAATGTCCTCTCATCTTAGTCAAAAAGGGTTGAAGAAGCAGTCTGGTAGTTATGTTGTTTCTGATTCCGTGTGAATGTATTCCCATTTGGTGAATGCCTATTCTTTCTGAAGGTTTCTTCAACTTCTCTCATACTTGTCAGGGAGTTCATCCTCATTTTTTCAGAGGCAGGTAATTTGTTGTTATGTTTCAATCAAATTATGCATGTCATTTCCTTTAAAGTCTCGGTTTGGATGTTTTGTCCCTCAACCTTTGCATGTGAGCTAAGCTCTCTGCAACTTACTCCACTCTTCTCTTTTGGATATATGTCTTCCATTTACACTTTGGTGTTGTGCAACAGTCAAGAGTCCATTATATCTCTACAGCACTTGTTATCCTCTCCACTTATGGATAGCATGCCCTTGCAATGAAATTAACCTGCGGGAAGTGCTATATTTCTCTGGCATTGATTGGAACTTTTTGTTTTGGGATGCCAATTATGCTAATAATTGTGGATTCTCAGTTTTACTTGTTGATTGTCTCGGTTTCTGTCAATTCCAGTGGATAAACCATCTCTATGCTAAATATGACCCTATATGGAATGATTTGTTTTTGTCTTAACAAATGATATCATGTACCTTCTAGTCCCTTTGACCTACTTTTGTGGTCACTTGTTGGACATTCATAATATTATCTTATCTCTACAATGTTTTTTTAGGGATCATCTTCGTCAAGACATAGGAATAGATTTCACACCCATTTAACAGAATGGCAATAACTTACTTATCAAGCAACAAATTTTAATAGAATGGGAATAAAATACTTTTCCAAAGACAGTTTTTAACATAGTGTTATCAACCTACTTTTCAAGCATATTTCTGATTTTCAGTTGTGGAAATCAGTGGCGCAGTTGGTTAAGGACCCAATCTGCTATACTACAGATTTGAGTTCTAGAGTTAGTCCTCAGGAAACTTGTTTTGTATTCTTTCTACGGCCTTGAAGATGTATAAGTAGCATGTTTCTGAACATGGATGATTTTCTGTTTCTTTCTTTTACCCTTTTTTCTTTTTAATGTGAATAGGGGGTGGGGGGAGGGAATGGGTTATGTGCATGAAAGTGATGTAAGCAAGTTTTCTGGAATTCTGATACCTTTTTAGAGGAATCTGCATTTTATCACACTAATCCTGGAAACACCTGGATCCAGACAGGGGGTGTTACTTCCAGGTAGGTGACTCTTTGAAGTTGGGCATGACAATTCAAGATGCTTATCAGAAAGCAATAAGTACCTGGGCTTCGTGGGTGGAAAATACTGTCAATACAAGCAGAACCCATGTTTTTTTCCGCAGTTTTGAGCCTTCTCATTGGAGGTAAGTAGATTTCTGTACAGTTTGTCGTCTTTAAGTTGAAGTTTGCCAAGATGTATGAATCTAACTGCTTAGTCCTGGCGTCTTTTAATTTAATGCATACAAGACAGAACATATTTTAGGAAATTACTGAATACTGTAATCTGCAGGCAATCTTTTACTGTATGCAAGGTGAGCAAAAACCCTTTATTGGATCCTGGAAAGCTTGGGAAATATCCTCTGTCTCGGATTTTGCTGGATGTTGTAGCACGCATGAAAGTTCCTGTTACAGTTCTCAATGTTACAACATTATCTGCTTATCGAAGTGATGCACATGTTGGTCGGTGGAGTGATATGCCCTCTGTGCCAGACTGTAGTCATTGGTGTCTTCCTGGAGTACCTGACATGTGGAATGAGCTTCTTTTTGCCTCTCTATTGATGAAAGGACAAGGAGTCTGGGGAACAGAGATCAATGATATTACACTGTAGGAAAAGCGGCATGGAAATGTCTTCTGTTACATCATAAATCCGTAACATTCTGAATGGTCACTGTATTGCTATATCCTAAAGCTTTAATGGTGGCCTTGGGACTTTATTTTTTGGGTTGAGCTATTCAGGCATCTGGTGGTCAAAAAAGTTAACACAGCTTATCCATTTTTACAAAAAATCGTTGTTCAAGTTAGTTGACTTTGTCAARTGTAATGTGATCAGTATTTTTGTAMACATTGAATTGGTGCTCGCAGTTCACTTTAAATGAGAATTGATGGGACACGCAAGGCTAGGGCGATCGCGTTTTCTTTGCTATCTGTAATTATTGATGAGTCTCGTAGGCTTGAAGGGTTATGCTAAGGATCTGGTTATGCTTGTTTCATAAAAACACCCCCTTGACAGGWAATTATATATAAAATACTTGGATTGAAACTAAAGACCATTCTCCGATGAAGAACTAAAGATAATGTTTTGTATCTTTTGCAACAAGATGGCCTAGTAATTTATGGGAACTATAAAATTATGAGCACTTGAAATCAAGCAGTTTTGTGTCTTTTGCAACAAGATGGCCTAGTAATTTATCGGAACTGTAAAATTATGAACACTTGAAATCAAGCAGTAGATCCACTGAGCATAGATAATGTTTTGCATCTTTTGCAACAAGATGGCCTAGTAATTTATCGGAACTATAAAATTATGAGCAAGCAGTACATCCACCGAGGATAGAGATTTTCTAGCAATTCTAGGTTTAACTTTGAAAACCATGAGTGGATGAAAGGAAAAATTAGATGATGATTAGTGGGTAGATTGCAAGTACTTGGTTACATTTAATATTGCGCCCTATTGTAGAGATTATTCATCCCACAAACCCAGATTCTCCTTCTTAAAAAAAAATCACGAGACCTTTGACAACATGATGGATCAAGCTATAGCCACCATATATTAAGAACATATACAGCCTGAGTATGCCTAATGGTTAAGAACATGTGTTTCCTTTTAAGAGGTCACAGGTTCAAATCCAGAGGGGGGTAGGGTATGTATACCTTCGTAGACTTTACCAGTCAAATCGTTGGGTGGAGGTGGATCCCTTGTCCCACAAACAAGGGGGTCTCATACACCAATTTGGTGTGCTGGCTTGGCCGTGACCTTAAAAATAGATTATTATTATTATTATTTTATTGATGAGACCCTTTGATAGAGTTTCACACATAGTAGATCCAACCATCATTCAAAGGAGATGGTATAGAATGGACAAACCACTTCACATTGTTGCATATGCACTTAATTGTATATGGTATATGGAGAGGCTTGGTAGAGTGCCTCCTATCGATGATTGAGAGGTGAAAGAGGGGTTTATATATATATATATATATAAAACCCTACAAAGACTACAAAGACTATATATATATATATATATATATCCTTTGTAGTGTTTTTCTCTTAGCTTCGTGATGATGTGTAATGTAGCTCACTCAAAACACTAGGCTCCAAAAACATCAACAGAGGCTCACCTAGAAGCTTTGATACTATGAAATTAATATTCATGGAAATCTTCATTCATTGATTCTTTAACAAATGGTCTTCTTTGTGAGTGGAGACAAAGCCCTTAAATTGCATGGGTTGAGATTGAGATTGTTGGTATCATGCCAGCCCCAATCAACAATTAGCTCATGAAGAGCTCCAATCAACAATCGGCTCATGAAGAGGGAGCATGTCACAAGTGGGATTCGAACTCAGGTGGGGAGGATAACAACTTTTCCTCTATCACTCGAGTTTTACCCAATGGACAAACCTCTTATGTCCTTATGGGCCTTTAAGAATGAAACTATCTTCTCTTGAAACTATATTCAAATTGTTAAAATTAGTATTTCGTGCCTCCTATCTTGATTTGATCAAAGAGGGGAACCGTAGAAATATCTTATTGCTTGCTCTTGAATAGGTATAATAGTTTACTTTTCTCCCTAAAAGAGATGATATCCATAATCCAGTTTGAGTTCCTATTGAATTTAAAGCAGCTGCAAGAGCCATTCTCCAGGAGGATGGCAAAGACCCTAGCCGAGATCTAGGGCTCCTAGTGCACTCCTGGGGTACTTGGTCTGGGACCAAACATTCAGTGTCATGGAAAAAAACCCTTGTTAGGGCCCCCAGTATATGACTGGGGTTCTTGGTCTGGGACCAAGTAGTAAATACCCCTGAGAGGGCCCCCAGTATATGACTGGGGTTCTTGGTTTGGGACCAAGCAGTTAAAGTCCCTAGATATGTCTAGGGCCCCTGGACATGGTTCAGGGTACCCATGCTTGGGGCATGGGTTGATCCTTGGTCTTGTACCTTGGTGGATAAGACCCCATAAATATTCTGGGGCAATCTGATCCTTGATCAGGTGGTTGTTGGTGCATGACCCTCCTTGAAGGTGGGCATGACCACATAAGGGATGTATCCCATATGCAATGATGATAAAGTTACAAAGATCACCTTGAAAATGAATGGACAAGTACTGCCACTAGGTAACCCCATTTAAACCCCCTTCACCCTTATTTGTGTTTGTTTGGGGTTTTGTTTTATTGCTCTAGGGGTCATTATGAAAATATTAATTAAATGTTTAATTTATAAACATGTTTAATTAATATTTATATTAATTAAATATGTTAATTTTAAATTATTATTTTAATTAATAAAATTACTAAACCCCTAGCCTAACCCCTATCCTAAAGTATAAATACACCTCCTCCCTTACCTTTTAGATATTGGATTGTACTCTTATGTTCTCTATCAAGAAGTGAGCAGATCTCTTCCTTTTGCCGCGACTCCCTTTTGCAACTATTGTTTGAGGCATTTTTGGTGGTGGCTTGACTCTTGAAGCTTCTCCTGTGGTGACTCGGCCCTTGAGGCCTCTTCTTATGGTGGTTTGGCCCTTCTACTATCCAACGTTTACTGTTTGGTGACTAGTTGTCGTTACCCTCCTCCAGTGTTGATCTGTTGCTGAAAATCTAGGGCCATTGGATGCATATTTCTGTGTGCTGAGGAGTGTTTCTGTTGTTCTCTCCTACAACAAGTCTAGACCCCTCCAAGAAGCTGTTGTCATCTCCTTGCAGTGATCTGTGGCCTCTCCTACACAGATCTGGCCTCTACCCTTGAGTCGTGGCCTCTCTCTAGCAGATCTGTCCTTGTCCTCTTGAGTCGTAGCCTATATCCAAGACAACTGCACTCCTTGGCATAAGGGTTTTGCTTGCTGGAAAGTTCTGTATGTATAAGGGTTTGACCACATAAATTTTATGTGTAGTGTCTTAAGTGGTTTTTCCTCGTGGTGGCAAGAAATTCCTTTCATCTCTTGGAAAGAGATCTAACCTATATGGTAGATCTATGACCCTGTCTTTTTCTGATCATATCTTCAGTGGATCTTCATCACCTATGTGTGGCTGCTCTCCTTCAGTAATTTGAGGTAAGTCTTCTAGGTAAGTTTCTCTAGTTAGATCTGTAAGTTGTTGATTAGATCTGCTTTCTGAAACTTAGATCTATTTGTCCTTTCTATCTGAATCTTGCTTCTAGTTTAGATCTGTTTCAGATCCACTGTTTAGATCAGTTTCTTTAGTTCTAAATTAGATCTATTCCTGAATTAAATTTGTAGTAATCTTGTATCAGCTCTATTTTCTGTTTTGATGATCTAATGTTTACTAACTAAGAGTTAGATCACTGGTTGAGTTCTTAGTCTGTTCAGATCTGAGTATTGTCTATTGATTTTTTATTCCTAAGGTTAACAGTTCAGGATCTATGGATGTGTTCTAGTTGCTATTCTAGTTGAATTTTTAAAAGACATTTCTGTTCTGCATTACTTCTCTAAATCTAACATGGTATCAAAGCTAAGGGTGTTAAGCGAGCTCAAAGATATAATCTTGAGCCTACATAGATCCATTAGTTAGGGTTGTTTTGCAGAGATCAACAACACCTAAACTAATCCAGATCTCAGCATGGCTTTCTCATCAGTTAAAGTTGAAGATAGACTTGTAGGGGCTGCAAACTTTAATGCTTGGAAATACAAAATAGTAAACATTCTTGAAGAAAATGATTTAGAAGAGTTGATCTCTAGGGAGATTGAATAACCCACCTCAAACACAGTCAGGGCAACATACAAAAGGAAACAAACCAAGGCTAAAAGAATCATTTTTTATTCTATCAAAGACAACATGATGCCCATCATTGGTCATCTATGGACTGCCAAAGATTGTTTTGATGCCTTGACAAACCTCTATGAAAAGAAGGCACCAACTCAGAAAAGAATTTTGAAGAAACAATTACGTACCTTGAAAATGGGAAAGGATGATACAGTTGCTACTTTCTTCTCCAAGATTGCTCAAACGAAAGATCAGCTTATTGCAATTGGTGTTCCTATAGATGATGATGATTTTGTTCAAACAACTTTTGATGGATTTCCTGACTCTTGGGGAGTTTTTTTTGCGTCCGTAAATGGAAGAGAATCTCAACCTAACTTTGAAAGATTGTGGCATGACTGCTTAGAAGAAGAAGGAAGATTAAACAACATAAATGATTATTCAATTCTAAAAGATCATGCCCTTGCAACAAAGACCAAGAAATGGAAGAAGTTTCCTAAATCAAAAGGCAAAGATAAGAAACCCCAAGGTAAGCTATTTCACCTAAACCCTCATTTATCTAAAGTTAAATGTTTTAAGTTTCTCTGTTACCAACATCGCGATAATACCGCCAACATCGCGATATTATCGTCGTTTTGAGGGTTGGCGATATTATCGGTTGAAAATATCGCGATATTTTTTTTTTGGCGATAATATCGCGATATTTTCGAAAATAGCGCGATAATATCGCGATTTGATGGAAATTATCGCAGACAGTCATGGATTGAAAACCAATTTTGGGTTATAAAGTGTCATTTTGCAAACAAAGTGTGGGGTTTGGAGAGCAAAGGAGCAAGAGGTGAGCAAGAGCCGAAAATGTAGTTAAGGAGGCTAGTAATATACTAATTAATGGTAATATTAAATTCTTAAAGTAAAAGTGACATTCTCCTTTATCTTTCATTTTCATCATTTTACTTAAATTTTTAACATTACCATTAATTGTTTCAAGATGTTTGAGAGTAGTTCCAACCTCATTGGACTTCATATGAAGAAAGTAGAATTTTAGGTCCCATTCAAAATTCAGCGGACTTAATGGTTTTCAGGATTTCAAGATTGACAATATTGCAACATTTTCACTAGATTCTATCATGTATGAGGGTATGGAACTAGCATTTAGTCAAGAGCACCAAGCCCTCTATGTACCTCGATGTTGGTGGCATTGATTGTTGAACTCTTCTGTCATGAATCTAGTAAAAATGTACCCTTCACTCAAGTAAAATCACTTATTAGGCATGTTAAGCTTTTTCTATCTTATTTTAATG
>JASDQU010685995.1:17961-28663 GCA_032191745.1 Picea mariana | reverse complement strand
AGATAGCTTCGGGATAAGGCAGCTTCGTGAGAAAACCTCGTGATAAGATAGCTTCGGGTAAGGTCAATTGGTAGGTTGATGAGGACCATTATCGCCCATCTTTTCTTATTGACCGAAAAGCGCATCCCCAGGTAGGCATTCAATCAAAAGGAAGCTTGAAGGCCAAGTAGGGTGATAGCACATCATGGCGGGGACATGCCACATAGGAATCAATGTTTGCGGCCGAAGGAACTCAACATGAGTGTTTTTGTGAGTGATGAAGGATCCTTGATGAGGCCTGTCAAGACATGAAGGGGGTACTAAACATGAATCTTAGAAAGGAGGGGAAGCAGAGTATTTAGTGACAAGTTCTGAAAAAGAAATCTGAGTAAAAAAAGGGTCAAAACTGGGAGGTCGACTAGATGTCTCAACCAATGCCCTCGGTATTGAGTTGGAACTCACCGTGCTGAATCTCATCGGTTCCAAATCAGGGAGGATGGATTTTCGATGACACTCATCTTTCTTGGGCTTGTCGATGAAATCCATGACTTTCAAGATGGCCTCTTCTGAAGGAAACTTAATATCTAGGAGATCATGGGAATCGATAGAGTCAACAACCTGTACAGGTGGAGTAGGATGATCACATTCCATTTGAGGATGGAAGGGTTGACCAATATCAATGGATGCTGAGGGGATTATTGGATCGACAATATCAATCGCAGTGTGCGGCTTGGATGCTCCATATAAGTCAACATCTTCTGAATGAGGTACCACCCAAGAATCAAATGACCCGAGGGATCCACTGGTAGATAAGAAAATCAATATGGGTACTGTTAGGTGAAAGAAGGGGAGAAATCCCCATAATAAATGGATATTTAAACATGCCTACACCGACGCTTTCATACCCCCCGAAAGACTCACCTATGAAGGGCACGTTGGTTCCAAGATTAGTTTGTAAGTCAGGTGTGCAATAATCCAATTAGTCAATCGTAACTATCTTCCCTTGATGGGGAAATTGTATAACACGAAAGATAGTGGATGCAACAACCTTCATTACATATAAGCAAGTGTGATCCAAGAGAAGATTATAGTTGAGTGCGACATCCACTACTTCGACTTCTACGAAGACGATCTTTCCCCCGAGCTCAATGGGTAAACATGAGAGAAATCTGTAAGCTTTGAAAGAATGTCCATCAAAAGCTTTTAGGATGGTTGAAGATGTGGTGAGTTGTGGAGAGCCAATGGATTTCAAACATGACAAAGTCATAATGCAAGTGGCCTCTCCTTCGTTAATCACCATACGAAATATATTCTTATTCAGACATTGAACTGTAATTTGCAATGCCAGTTGGTGTGAGAAACGCGTCTCACTCTATTTTGTGTCAAAGGAAATAATGTTAGACTTCGAAGGGTCGATTCCCCCTATGGATGATAGTAAGKCTTTCCRYTGTAAAGGAAAACTCTRYAATACTTTGAGTGCTTACATGGCACACAGGGCCTAGGAAAGATCTTCCACTATGCTATAACGTTGGGATGCATGAGYGTTCAGATTGTGGGTGGTCCATCGAAGTATCCCTTTAGGAGGGAAAATGATAGGTTTGGAAGCTGGTTTCTATAACATGAGAGGGCCATTGGGTGGAGTAGTYGATGGAGGACCCTTAGATGAAGGTTCCCTTTCTTGGGAGTCATAGTTCTTTTCTCTGGTGGTTAGTGCCACCATGGATTTAACCATTATGACATTTGYAGTTAAGGACTCTAMATTKCCCCCGGGTGGGGGTGCAGAAACTTGTGTGATCATTTGTTGTTGCTGGGGGAAAGGATTGGTTAATACYGTTGGTTGTGAAGGAGATCCCTCTCGCTCGAGATAWTGATGTACCTCGGCAAGRCATGGACACTCTTTGGTGAAGTGGTATTCCTTACATACCATGCAAGGATATTTTTCCTTTCTTTGGTTTTGTCCCCCAACATTAAGGTCTTGGGTTTCTGTAGTCTCCTGTTGGTCAGAAGATTTTTTGGATTTTCCCTCGTTTTTCTTCTTGCCATTAGATGGTTGAGATGAAGTGGATTGGACCACATTCACCTGGCAGGTTTTTGTAGGAGAGGGGGGAGGTTTGGTATTGGTACCAGCATGCAATTGTGTGGCAAAATATAGTTTTATGGAACCCACTATGCCATCAACATGGGTTCTTGAAATCGGTTTTGACAGACCACTGGATGGTCGAGGAGCATGAGGGATCAAATAATATAATGTGCCCGACTAGGAATATACCAGATCTAAATATTGAGCACGACTGATGGTCTGCTCCTCAGTAACAACACCTCCCATAGCAACATCTTTGGTGAAAGGTGGAAAAAGTGACTTTGTAAACCAATCTACCAAGAGTTGATCCAGAATGGTAGCTTTAATTAATTATTTCTACCTCCTCAACTCGTGTATAAGATCAGAAATGTGAGTGAAATAGGATTGCCTAAGCGAAGTCAAAATCTCTTTATTGGTTTCATACCAAATGGGTAGTTGGAAGTGAGTAAAAAATGCCATGGAAAGAGAATTAAAATTGACTAAGGAGTTTCGCGGTAGCTCAATATACCATTTTGTCACCGAACCTCTGAGCACTCTTTGGAAAATTCATAACCGAATGGAATCGTCAATAAAGGAGTTCAAAGAACACCAGAGATGGAAGGTCATTACATGATTATTAGGATCTTCTCTAGGTTTTCCATCGAATTTTAAGATTTTGGACGATAGTGTGGCATGGATAGGGGGCCAAAACGGGGCATGTTGTATAGGATTGTTTCTCAAACATGACAAATATGGAAGATCTAAGGTAGTCAAGAAAGGAAATTATCAGTTTGATTGTGAATATTGGTAGTGTAGATGTGACATCAGAGTACCAGTAGGACCATACGCAGGTTGGGATGACATGTTGAATCATTATGGTCCACCCATATATGGTTGAGTGGCTTGGGGAGTGGGGAACATAGGGTTCATTGGTTGAGTGGAAAAAACTTCCTGCGGAGCGATTACTGCCATATTGGGTGGACCCCATGGAGTATTTGACACTCTTGGATACAATAAATTAGTGTAAAGACATGTAGGGTTTGCTGGAAAAAATTTCCCCCAGGGTCGAGGTTGGTTTCTTTTGTGGGATTGTCCCCAAACTAGTTGTTGACCTCCAACTGGTTGCCCCGCAACTAGTTGTTGGCCCCAAAGAGGTTGTTTCCCACCAATTCGTTGTTGGCTCCAAATAGATTGTCTCCCCCCAACCGGTTGTTGCCCCCATGGGGAGGGTTTACCTCTAGTTGGAAGTTCCCCCCCAACAAAGGGTTGGCCTCCAATTGAATATTGACCTCCAATGAAGGGTATAGAAGAACTCCCCATTTGTAAAGTTGGAGATGGAGGATGASTGGCTTGTGTAATTGGGGTTGTGTAAATGACTTGAATGTTGGCCATCTGACCAATGGAAYGACCAAGTAAATCACTTAGTGTATGCATATGTGGGACTAGTGAAGCATGAATATTACCCGGACCACGTGCAAAGAGAGGTGTATTTTCCAGTGGTTGTGTCGGAGTAAYCTGGGTCACATATGTTCCTAATAAAGAATAGGTACCAATAGTAGCATATTGTGCTCTTGCAGGATCAACTATATGRGTTGTGGATAGAGGAGGTGAAATTTTTGAACCCTTTGGAAACGATAARAAGAAAAAATATCAAAATATGTCGAGGACAATTTTTGAATRAGTAGTGGGCCAAGTGGATTAGTCAAGGGGGGATTTGCGTGAGGTACCATGCCTTCCACGAAGGTTGTGACCAATTCTTATGTGTGTTGGTCACTCTCAGGAGTTACACTCTTGGTTTCATAAGTCATTCCTTCAACCATTCCTTTGTTAGAAAGRTTTTGTGGAGGCTCTTTCCCCTCAAGAGGTAATCCTTTCATTCTATGAGATCTGTGAATACCTTAGGCAGTCACAGTGAAAGGAAAAAAAAATCCCTAAGGCCAACTACAAATGTTGACTAAACACACCCTTAAGAAATCTATAAGTAATCAATCAAGCAACAATAGATAGATTGATATTTCGAATATGGGATGTCAAGCCATCAACAAAGATATGAGAAGAAGTTACCCCGACCTCCACGTAACAACCCTTCTCAATGTAAGCAACCCTTTCTTCGTGGGGTCACCCTCTAAGGGGATTGAAAGTGTCATACGACATCTACCCAAGGTACCATGGTAATCCCCCCAAAGTAACCTCTATAGATACCTAGGAAAGGCCACTAAGGTTACCAACTCACAGTCAACCTCTGAGGGGGTATAATCGATAGTCAAGACCGAACGTATGAGCAGGATAACAAAGTCTGAAGTTCTTCAAGAGAACTAAAGACAAGTGGACTAGTAAGACTCCCGAGGACTCCAAATGGATTCAGGATTCACGAAGCACTAAGACCAAATCAAACCAATAGTTTATCAAGAAAAAAACCCCAATATACGTTCTTTCCACTATGATTGGTCAAGTTGTTGAGGGGTAATCTTCATTTCTCTTCTGCACGTGACCTCATGTTTAGCCCCTATTTTAGAGGGGGTTCCCAAGTATGCCTATACGATAGTTGGATTTTATCCCTCTTTAGTGTTCTACAATCTTGTTTAGTAGTCTTGGACAATTTACTCACTTTTCCTAGTCCAAAGACCCTGAATCTAAACTATTGTTGGTGTATTATAAACAAAAATGTCTAATTGATTTTATTAGAGCGTTGGTTGATTTTAATGGTCGTTTTTACTCGAAAAGGTCCATGGAGATGAAATTAATGATGTGTGAGACTCATCTTCAATAAAATGCAGAAATAATTAAATGCAATCATTTCTTTTCGATGAATTCTATCTATGATAAGAAGAAGAGTTCTCTTCTTCTTAAATATAACAAGCACTAAATATCATGCAACTTTTCAATTTGCCTCTTTAAATGGAAAGAATATTGATGCTAAACTAGCAAATAAACATTTCTGAAAAACAAATACAAGCCCTTTTCAACTATATACCAAAACACTTTAACTATGAAACATCACCCAAGGAAAAAATTCAAGCACAAGAGTGCGTTTAATGAAAAACCCAAGCTTTCAAAGGTAATAAAAAATGAGATGCAAATTGAAAGAGTTGGTTTTGTTTAAATAATGAAAGCAAATATAAGGAACACCCAAAAGATTAAAAAAAAAAAAAAAGACTCTCTTTGCAAAGGTACCACCATCACTTTAAGACCGAGGGAATGCGATTAGATGACCTAAACCATACCCACAAAACAAAAATTACTTTTAATCAACTAAACGAAATGGAACACAAGACAAAATTAAAAAATGAATTTGAAAAAATGTTGCAACAATAACTGCTGGGACAGATCCGAGAGAGATCTGGAGGGGTGGAAGAAAGGACAGACACATATTTGGGTCTTGTTTGAAGGATATCCCTTTAAAAACCAACTTTCAAAGCCCGATTGCTCCTTGTTAATGACTACAAGGAGACCACAAAGCTCTGGCCGCTTCCTGTAGAGGGCTAGAGAGTGACCATAATGTTTTGGTCGCTCCCTACATTGAAAATATCAGGATGGTCACCCCCTATAGTGGAGAAACTAGCCACCAAAATGGGTTGGTCACACCCTACAATGGAGCAACAGACAACCACAAAGTTTTGGTCGCTCCATGGGCATGGATCACCCATGACCGTGACTATACAATTCTAAAAATAATAGATCCGAAGCAGATCTATCAGATTTGAGGCTGAGAATTTGAATATGGTCTCGGAAAATACTTACTGACATATCAAGAACAAAAGTTGGTGCTTGCAACAAGCAAGGATATTGGAAAGATAAATCAAAGAAACTGAGGAAGAAAAACTAACTAAACAATAGTGGGATCCCTAGTGGAGTCGCTAGTCTGTTGTAGGATATTTTCACCCTGCATAAGTTACCTCCCTTAGGATGTCCCTAGACCTAAGACATAATAGAGATGCAAAATGTGGACCTTCTTAGATCTAAATCATACACAGACATGATCTATAAGTGAATGGAACAAAGGGCTTACCTAGTCACCTGACAATTATCCCTACATGCTCCTTCGCTATTTGCCTTGTCGAAGATGTCCTTCGCTCTTGTCGACATGGATCTACACACATGAAGATGCAAGAAAATTCCTTTCACAAGATCAAATATATCATGTACATATTTATTATAGATCTAATTATATAACATAAACATCTTAATTATGATAATCATATACAATCAAATAAGAGGGAAAGTCACATGCATCTTCTATTGATCAAATGGAAACAATTTAAAACTTACAATTTGATAACCTGATGAAGCTCTAACCAAATTCCTTGCCCAAGCTACGTGATTAATCTGCTAGCATAAACTTACTTTCTCTTTTCCTCCTCTATTTTCCCATGAGAGACCCCCATTATTTATAGGATAATAGAGATAAGATTAAAGGGTAGTTTGGATAATATCTCCATGCCCAAGATGAAAAGTTTCTTGAGGTCAAACCAGAAAGAATTTGAGGTTCAATCTCATCTCCTAAAACCAAACCTAAAAAGGGAGTAACAAACCCGGTCGCACCCTGCATTCTTGCAGGGAGAGACTGGTTGCTCCTTGCAAGAGGACAAGGAGAAACCAACAATTTCTGGTCATGGGTTGTAAAAGGGAAACCAACGACCATGAAAAAATGGCTGCAAACTCAGAGAAAAAGTGGTATAATTCAATGGTTCAGACTACTAACCCCTAGATGATGCCCATCAAGTGATCAAGTGGCAAATAACTGTATAATAATAGGCCTCCTCCCACGTCGAGACTTCATCACAACCGTGCGAACAATCATGGAAATGAGGAGATACAAATATTTGTTCGCACTACGATGGATTTTGCATTTCATTCGATACTAAAGATTTATATGGAAGCATGGCCTTCCTATTCTTCTCAATGATGAACACCATTCCTATCAATATGGAGGTTTAAATCAGAGTGACAAGCAACAAGTTACATAATGGATTGGGTTGCTCCATTATTGATATACCACACAACTGCGAGTTAGAAGGAAACAAAGGAAGTTGAGAGGACAACAATTATGGAAGGGGTTGAACCAAAGTCACCATCTGCTTGTCAACATAGACCTCCAACCACCTCTACAAGGAAGCAACCACCTTGACACTCCCAATGCTAGAGAAAGAAAATTGGCACTCAACTATTATCCATGGGTTTGAGGAAAGGAATAAGCCAACAACCATACAACGAATTTACAATTTAGAGGAACAAGTTCTCAGAAAAGGAAACATACTAGCAACCCATGGATTGGTGAGGATTTGGTTAAAATTGCACTGGATACGGGGCACACAAGAAGTTAGGTTACTCACTTCTCTGCCACCCTTGACTTGTACAAAAAAAAAAAGAATTTTTAGCATGGCACTATGAAGATTTGGAGGAACACCATACAAAGGTTCTATGGGAAATTGGAGTTGAGCTTAAGAAGTCAAATGCTAATTACCACTCTCTCCTTCATGCAATCCAACACTTAAAACATATACTATGTAGATAAGACAACAAAAGATGAGGAAGAGTAACTTCCTAGAGTTGATCCCCTCTACCCAATCACAATTGAAGATGATAATGTATGACAAGCATGGAATTTGGGYTCTTCTCTTTATTGGTTCTTTCATTACAACTTCTTTTCTGGATAATATGTTTAACAACCCTAGGAAGAGGCAGTAGATCCAACCCTATTTTGTAATAATTTTGAATTTCATGGCCTTGGGCTAGAGTAGAAACTCTGAGTATGATAAGCTTATGTTGCCATAGGCAAACTAGTTAGTAGATATAACTATCATATATAGGATTATAGAATTGGATTTAGAAATGAAATGCCTCATAATGATCCAATTTCCAATTGGTTTTTTCAATTTGGAATCTGCTCTAATTTTGTAACTTTATTTTGCTTTTAATGGTACTCTATACTTACTTTTAAATAATGTCTATCATTGATATGCATTATTATTATGTAGTTTTTTAGTATGAGATTTTTTGAATATTTCAATATTAACATTTTATTTGATATTATTAAGAAATGAAAATTTTATGTTATTAAAAAAAATTATTTTTGGATTAAAAATGTCATTTAACAAGTAACATTGATTTATAAAATAAATAATAATATCAATAAATTAAAATAATTTACAACTAACTTTAATGTTTTGAGTTATAATCTAGTACCAAGTTAGGATGCTTGTTATGATAATGATCTAAGTTCAAAACTTAATGATTGAGCTCCCTATAATAATGTTGTTATAGGTCTTTCAAAGATATAAAATTACATTAATATAATAAATAATAGTCATATGCTAATGTAGAGGAACTGTTAATGATGATTCATACTGCTATGTTCCTAATGTAATGCTTGCCTATGATGCAAAATGCAAATTAATAGTAACTTTAAGAAAATAAATACTACTTAATAATAATTTTATAGCCAAAACTCTCATATATTAATGTAATATTAACCTATAAAATAATAACTTTGAGAGAATAAATAATCTTTAGTAATAACTTCATAGCCAAAAGTTTTTGTGTTGTAATGCTAATGTTGTAAGAAGTTATACCCTCTTTTGCTATGTTCCTAATGTAATGCTTGCATATAATGCAAATTAATAGTAACTTTGAGAGAATCAATACTAACTTTATAGCCAAAACTCCCATATATTAATGTAATATTGGCCTATARTGYAATAACTTTGAGAGAATAAATAATGCTAACTTCATAGCCAAAAGCTTTTGTGTTGTAATGCTAATGTTGTTAGAAGTTATACCCTCTTTCGTCAAAGAAGTTATACCCTCTTTCGTCAAAGARTAATTAATGCACTAAAATTATGAAAATTAGTACTATCCAATAACAACAATGTTCATTAACCAMCYAGGCCAACAAGAAAAGGCATTATAAAACATGTGAGGGGTGAAGGATTAAAACTTTGTCTCCATAACAAATGAGATATATGGGGTTCATGGAAAAGGCATTATAAAGCATGTGAGGGGTGAAGGATTAAAACTTTGTCTCCATAACAAATGAGATATATGGGGTTCATGTTTTCTAGAAAATAATTAAAAAATTTATTTAATTATAATATTAATTATAATTATTAATAAAATCAATTAAATTTATAATTTTACAAAATTAATTAAAAATAATAATAATAATTAATAAAATTAATATATATTTATAAACATTATTATAATTATTTTCTTTATTATTATTATTTAAATTTTTATTATAAAATTAAAAATGCATCATGAATTGAGATATGTTAATATTGTTTACTTATGACTACCATTCACCTATAATCCTCCTTTTGGAATTCAAATTTTTAACATATTTTAGTAATTTTTGAATAAAAAATATCAAGGTTTCTACATGTAAAACCAATCTGGCTATGGGGTAGTTTTTCTTACTAAAAAAACATTAATAAATTTAAGTAATAATTGCATTTGAAGATGCAAAAGTACACTGTCATAAGGTTAAAAGGTTAAATTGGGTGCGACACTATCATTATCAAATGTGACATTTTAACGTGATGTGGCACAACACATGCCAAGTTGATGTGGCAAGGCTATGTGTACCACTAGCTTACTAACTCTATAAATATTCCTTTTTCAAATGTCGATGAGCACTTTTCACAAAGCACTAATTTGATGGGATGATACCAAGAGCTAGAAGGTAAGTTCAATAGATGCACCAAAATGAAAGTATAATAGATGTGTTGGAATGCATGCTTATATCAAGCGTCAAAAAAGAAGTTCTTGTTGATCTATTTTCCCATCAAGGACAAGAGTCAACCTCATAGGGTATTCTCATGGAAGTAGATATACCCTCTACGTTTTTATAGATATGGTGCTCTTCTCTTTCTCACTCAAATGATGGTTATATTATGATTTTGGATAATCATTTTTTTCATTCATCAAACATTTAATGCTTGCGAGTGGAATAGGCAGTGGAACACATAAAGATAAAAGATTCCATGGTAACAACTTGACACAGGAAAAACAACCAAATGTGTTCATTCCACCTAGCCATTTCACATATCATAACAAGAGAAAGAAAAACAATTGAACACAAACACACATAACATAAAGAAACATAGATGGTTCGTTCCATAGAGCTTTAAATGATTTTGTACCATTCATATCATAAGGATGTAAAGGAGACACATACTTGAGATTTCATGCTTTAATAAAAGTTAGAAACCACAAAAGCCATGAGCTGCAAAAATAGCTCTTTGTGGAGTTTAAATAAAATAATAAATACAAATATGTTTTCCGAGATCAAATAAAATGAGGGCAAAATCGACACTACATAGTATTTGTAATACTTAAACGAGAAAATATGAAATGCATTCGTCCTATTAGACTGGGATGGGGCTCCCATGGACCATATATCAAGTAGAGGCGACTTGGAAAGCAGAATGAAGCAGTAAAAAATCGGCCTTGCACACAAACAAAATTTGGATGATAAGGTTGGATGATTGTAGATCGAGAAAGAAGAAAATTGAGGGAAATAATTCAAACAAGACTTATACTCACATAAATGGAAGCAAAGAATAATGGTTCTGAAGCCTTCTCACTTTGTTATCCCCAACAACTAGGGATAACTAAGGAGATGATGTCTCGAGGCCCTCAGGTTGCATACATGGAGTACCGAGA
>JASDQU010685994.1:102104-114018 GCA_032191745.1 Picea mariana | reverse complement strand
CGCACCTTTATGCCTCAACTTCTGAAGTTCTAGCGTCCATGCACTCCGAGTCACCACTCTGACATCGCGTCCTTCCACATGACCATTGATCATTCATTGCAAACAGTTGGTTCTCTCTAGGCACCTAGCTTCTCGCCATCTTCTCACTCCATGTCCACCTATCACTCTTTCCTCCAAGCATCCAACACAGATCCAGATGGAAGTGTTCAGAGTGTGTCCAGCACGTCTTCCAAGTGCAGAGTTGTCTTGGGCTCCGTCTCGATCCCGATGCAGACAGTTAGTGAAGGTGAGAAAGGTTGGTAAAACCTCGTCTCACCACTTAAATGGAAAGCCAGAAGGGATTGTTAGCAAGTCTATGTCTCTGCAGGTCCCTACAAAAACACAATTGCGTCTGACAGAAGCTCTCGTCTGAAATAAGACTACATGCACAGTCTTCCAGAGAACATGCAGATGTAAAGCCTTGAATGCAAAGACTCGAGCACACCTTTGTTGTTAGTGGCGAATTGTTCTGAGTATATAAGAGTCATTTTGATATTTTTGTAAAGGTCGATGGTTGATCTAGGCTCCCGTATTGTAAAGTTTTAATGAAGCTCTAGTTCTTCTGGTTATGTATCTATATTTGAGACTTCTTGTTTAATGAAAGTCAACTTCCTTTTCATTTCTCTATAATAGCTTTGTTAGAACACTTGGGCATGGATGATCCAGTCGAGGGTAGTCATGTTGTTGTGATGTAGGTTTGATCACAATAGTATCTTCACCAGTTTTAATGAGTTTCTTGTGTTATATTTTATCTTCTTACATTGAATGGCTCAGGCATGGATGATCCAGTCGAGTTGTTGCAGTTGCAAGGTAATGGAGTTTTGACTATTCTATTGTTGTGACTATGTTGCTTGCACCATTTTTCAGTGTTTGAAGTTTGATCTCAAGATTTCTCTTGAGTTTGAGATTTTCCTCTCCGAGCTGCTGGAAGGCCTGATGCCTATAGTAGTCTCATTCACCTCTCTCACCAAGTCTTCCCTCTTCTCACACTTAAGCTCAACTTACTGACTGAAGTTGATCAAGATCTCACCTGTTTGTACATGTTGGTCCCTGTTTTCTGAGTTAAAATAATATTGTCTTGAGCCTGCGCCCATTTGACCTCTTTAAAACCAACATGTGATGTAAAACTTTGATGGGTACTGGAATTACCTTGAATGCAATCCGAGGGTGACTTTCAGTGCTAACACACTGTGTATGTCCAACGTTTCGGTAGGGGGAATAGTTGACCCAGAGATCTAGTTGGTCGTTGTTTGTTCTATAAACAATTGTTACAATTGATTTGACAACATATCAATTGACTTTCGTTGTGTTGAACCAACTAAACCATCGACATGTGGTCTAGACTTTTGTCTATCCTTGTCTAGGATGGACCGTGGTGCATCTGGAAAAATCTCATAGAGTAAGCCAGATTGAGAGTAAATCAGTTCGAGTTGTTGCACTCTCATTATCGCCTCCTCCTCTGAAAACACTCCTGAAGTTGCAACATCCTTGGATAAAAATGGCATCAAAGACTTCAGAAACCACTCCAGCAAGAAATCTAGTGGGACTTGTACCTTAATCAAGCCCTACCGATGTCACCATTATCGGATGTGATCTGAGATATGATCGGCCTTAGTCTGCTCAAAGTTAGCCAACAATTTGATGTCGACATCGTATCTCACGGGTAGTTGGAAATGGTTTAGGAAGACCATCGCCAAGCCACTAAAGTAAGAATATCTTGAGCGGTCGAGATCGATGTACCATTTTGCAGCACCTCCGATAAGAGTGTGTTGAAATAGGTGCAGTTATACGAAGTCGTCTCGTAGCGATTTTGACGAGCACCATAGGTGGAAATTTGTCATGTGATCACCCGGGTCTTTTCCAGGCTTGCCTTTGAATTTTGAAATATCTGAGGGAAACTTAGGTGGCATGGGGGGCCAATGCGGATCATGAAAAATCGGGTCATTAACTAACCTTGACAAATATGGCGGGTGTAACAATGCCAAAAAGAGTAGTTTGGGTTGGGTACTATGTACAGGAAAAAGGGGGCCTAGAGTTTGATTGGCACCAGGTTGCCAGGAAAAGTTGGGTTGTTGGCCAAGGTTCTGGGAGACATTGTGGCCTCGACCAGCGTACAAAAATTGGGTTTCTTGGGATATCATCGACTAATTCCCATAATTGTATGATGTGGTTTGGGTGGGGATTGCTCCCTGCGTTGTGTTCTAAATATTTTGGAAGGGGTTGCCCCCAGCCGATCTAGTGAGCATAGGTATTGAGCCTTGCCCAGGGTTCCATTGACCATTGAAGGGGTTTCCCCCTGTCGATCCAGTGGGCATAGGTACTGATCTTTGCCTGAGGTTCCATTGACCATGGAAGGGGTTGCCCCCGACTGACATCCCTTGCGAGGGAACTGATCCCTGCCAAGGATTCCAAAGACCTTGTGAGGAGAAAACTCTTGTAATTTCCCCCTATGTAGGAATAGTACCCTACACAAGATTCTGTTGTCCAAAACCAGGGTTTCCCTCAGTTGAGACGGCAGCCGAAGAAAAAGGGTTATTATTAAACGCGTCAAACAAAGAGAACGACATGGATCCCACTGGCATAGTGTAAGACGAAGGTCCTAAACTTCCTTCTCCAAACAAGTTGTAGTTAGCATTCAGCCCAATGGGTTTCTAGAAATCACCACCGAGCGAGGGGGACGGTGAAGGTATATGAACCCCACCATAAGGAATAGCATTGAAAGGGGCTGAAGTTCCCCCAGTAGACCCTTGCACGGGAGCGTTTGAGCTCCCTGCCTTTAGACCCATGGTCTGTAGGGTGGAGTAGGTAAGGACGATGTTCAACTCAAAGGCGGGCATCCCATATGAAAATGGAGGGCTCATCACACTCTGCATAAACATAGCAGTGGTCTCCTCTGATGACGGTATCGGACCACTACCCAAGGTAGGGGGGGTCAATACCATTATGGTCCGGACCAATGAAGGTGGGTTGGGAGGCAATATACCCCCTGTAGTATTAGCTAAAAAGGGAGTATGAGGACTCCCGGATGAAATAGTAGCATTTGCTTCCATAACTGCTTGTAAGACTATCTAATGCTCGTAACGTGTCACCCTCGGAGGGACAACTTGTACCAATATTGGTGCTGACAAGTTAGAGATCGGAGGATTGCCTGGCCTGAGAGCTTTTTGTCCAAGTTTAGAAACAGTGGGTTCCTCCGGATTCGAGTAATATCCTCTCGAAGATGGCTCAGGCACAATTTCATGTGGCCTAGTCGCTTCGAATGACCCTTTTTGGTCAAGTCTCCATCGTAACAGTGGTGGTGGTGGATCTAATGTAACCGGTGACAGACCCTGAAGCCTTCACGATCGGCGAAGCTCTTGATCTTCCACTTTGTGAAAATATCAACAACATAGTAAGGCTTTAACTAGCATTTAAAACCAAGCAAACACAAGAAAAATTCCTATAATATAAACCAAGCAAACCATTATCTAGTTGAAAGAACAGTTACGCCAGCCAACATTAGAGAAACTTATCGATGTAATTGCAACTCAAACATGGAAGCACCCTCCAGGTATACTTTGCAAAGTGTGACCCAACGTCTACCCTAAGTACCACGGTATACCCCCGCAGTCACATGTGTAAGTCCTTAGAATAAAGGCAACTAAGTTGTCAGCTCGCAAATAGTCACCAGGAGGGTACAGTTGACAGTCGGGTGGACCACAATGAGAAGGATAACAAGTCTGAAACCTACTGAGGGTATCGAAACCAAGTGGTCTGAAAGACAACTGGGGATCTCGAACAGATTCGAGGTCCACAAAGCTTTGTAGGCAAATTCGAGTGATAGTATCCCACGACAGATCCTCAATATGCATTCCTCACTACGTTTAGTCCAGCTTTGGAGGGGTTATCTCCATTGCCTTTCCTCACAGGACCTTGTGTTTAGCCCCTGTGTTAGAGGGGGGTCCCGGATAAATTTCATGTCACTAGACTTTAACACTCCCTAGCTCTGACTCTGATGTTTGTTTAAAAGCCTTGAAGAGTTTCCTCTCCAACCTAATTCAAGGCTCTAACCCTAAACTAGTCGGTTGACCCTACAAACATAAAAGTCTAATTAATTTTAGATTTAACGTTCGTTTTAATGGCTTGTTTAACTCAAAGGATATGGCAGTGAAACTAGTAATGTTTATGAGAGACGAAAAGAGGAGAAAAAAAACTTAACTCTGAAAGCAAAATTACTTCTAGTGAAAAATAATGATTTACAACTAACTCTTTGTAACCAACTTTTTCATAACTAGATTTTTCAAGATATTTAAAAAGAAGACCTAAAACAAAATTTCACTTGACTACGAGCTACTTAAGTTCTAATAAATCAGTAAAGAACTTTAAAAATGAACTATTTTTCCTATCAAGTAAAATAACTAACTCCAACTACTTTACCAAACTAGGAAAGAATATTTTTTTTTTTAAATGCTTCAAACAGGAAAAACTTGAAATAAATCTTTTTTTCTCTTTTTTCAAAGCAAATGAAATGGGGAAAAATAACTACAAGACAAGATTGAAATAGAACTTTGGCCCACTGCGGATCGCAAGGAATCACTAAAGACACCTAACAGATCGATCAAAGATTCAAAGACTCGCTTAAAACCCTTTCAAAAGTAAACACAAGAAACTTTAAAAAGACAAGCAAATTGAAATCTAACCCAAGCTATGACTGTAAAACAAAGACATTGAACTCTGTCAAGAAACCCTGAGAAGTATAAACCTCAATCACAAAAGAGGTTTGTTGCCTCTTTTACAAAAACAGTTTCTTGAACCAGGTACGCTATTGTTGTTTTAGCAGCCTGCGTATGTATGTGGGTTGTTTACTTGACAGGGTGCATATGTACGCGAGCTGACCCATTGTAGGGCACATACACCTCTATAATTCTTCAAAAAATGAAAGAAAACAGACAGACTTAAAGGGAAGGGAGAACTGGTATGGCACTTGAAGGTGCAGAAACTCGAAAGGGAGAAAAACCACTCAAACACCCAAAAAATCCCCTAAAACCCTAGAGGTTTCCCTAGTATGGTTTCCAATTCTGCTGGCGGAAAAACCCCCCCTATGACTACACTAGGGTTCAGAATGTAGGCATATCAATTAATTGTATAAAATTCAACTACTTCTCTAACTACCCCAAACATACCCAAGACTCATACAAGAAAAGCAAAGATGAGAGGGATCGGGTAACTATACCTCTACTTCGCATCCGATGATGATCCCCTCACGGTTGAAAGCTTTGTTGACTGCATGCCTCCTCCCAAGGCTGGACTGCATTCAAAGATAGACAAACAGAAAGCTACAAGCACGTTATTCATATACAAATTAGGGTTAGATGTTAGAATGTCAAAACATAAACCATTAGAATCATTCAATACACCATGATTTGGGACAGGAAAAGTACTTCTTTTATTAATAACTCAATGATTATACCTTTACAACCAAAGCCGACTACTATTCCATGAACCTGGTTCATGCTCCTCTTCACCAAGCTCCAAGTGCACCTCTGTATGGCTTCTCCTCTCAACCTTATAATCTCTTCTTGGGAAGTGAATGGGTTATGTTGGAGGAAGAAGGGCTAATTGGGGAATGCTAAGGCAATTCTCACAAAAGGGTTACAATTACTTGGGGCAAGGAGGTGATGTGAAATGGGCAAAGTTTCATTGTTCGTATGTCTAGATGTGGAATGAGACCCCAACACCTCCTTTTATATGACAAAAGGATGGTTATTCAGTTGGGTGATGGGCTATAGGCGGTGGATTAGTTGGGAAACTACCCAATAGCTCGTAATCTCAACAAATTCCATGGAACTTTTTATTTTTTGCAACTTTTACAAGTATACGTGGGTTGTAGTGGTGCAGCATGCGTACGTACACGGGTTGTAGTGGTGCAGCAAGCGTATGTATGTGGGAAATATTGGCGCAGAGCGCGTACATCTTCAAAAAATGGGTTTTTTAGAAGAGAAACTCAGTGATGGCTTGGCAAAAAATGCAAGTAAGAGGGCCAAATTCCAAGTATGCATGTGTAGAGCAATTTAGGGTTATAACAGAAAGACCATGTGGTGGAGTAGAGGGTGTGGATGGGTCTGGTGATGAGCCAAATGGAGTAGGATCATGAGCAGGACCCCTCAACCTCTTAATGAGCTTAACATCATCAAAAATATAATGAATCAACAACGTCATGTCACGAGGCAGATTCTTCCATATTGTAGAGATATCTAGTACCTATAATATGTCTCTAACTGGTATGGGTGCCACTCCATGACTAATCATGACACTACATAGGAAATATTCCAACTCTATCTGGACTCTATGATCTTGCCTACATGGCATGTGAGGTCTATATACTGTAGACTATTCCTCTAACTCCTCCATCTCTTAATCCTATTAGGGAGGCTCATCCCTAACATATGTGCCAATATCTACAAAACAATAGATACTAATAATAACACAATTGAAATAAAATGTTACAATAAATTACATGTGCATTAAATAAGACATAAAAATATGCAACTATATTTATCAAAACATAACGATAATATTACCTCTCTAATATTGTGGCTCACTTGTTCAAAATAGGATGTTTGAACATCCTCTCCAATTCAACCCCACGTACAGGTATTGTACAATATCGAGGGCAGTATTTTCCTCTCTAGCCAAAAAAATCACATACATCCCTACCTATCAGAGTACACGTTAGCTCCAACTAGCCCTTATTGGGAAACAACTTCCCCCACATGCGCATACCCACATCAAACAGAGGCCTAGAAAGAAAGTTGGGTACTTATAGTCGAGTGGCGAGAACCCTCTCAAAAAATAATGTAAATAACTCTAACACGAATCGAAAGAATATCCTCCCATTTAAAACGATGTGATGATGATCCAATGCAAAACTAAATTGTATCAAAAACATTTGTGACCACCTAATCAAGCAGGGATTCTGCACTAAACTATCTACACAATACATCAAAGGGAAACTAATGTGTTTCCTATCAAAGCTAGAGTGTGCCAGTTCTACAACAATAAAACATAGGAACCTAACATCCTCTCTATGAAATTAACTCATCTGCATTTGACCATTAGGAACCTAGAATCCTAACAGGGAAAGAACGACTATACTGACATATCTTTGCACATCTTGCAACACCAAGCAATAGATCAGGGAATTGGGGTTGATCCCCCCCCACCCCCCCCTCCTAGACAACCCGATGATCAAATAAACATCCTCCTCTGTGGGATGATAACACAGATTGGGAACAACCCTGAATGCCTATCGATCATGATCCCTGTTGTTCCTGAGTTTATACTTTAAGGATCTAAAGTATACCGTCAAGGCATCCAAAAAAGGTGGGGAAAGTTAAGGGTAAAAAGGCCAGTTCAATGGAAAGTGAGATCAAAGTTGGTTCCTTAACTATATTTGTCTAGCTTCCCATTGTTCCTGGATGCTAATATCCCTTTCAATCACAACCCAGGAGCGTTCAAGCTCCACCCATGTATTTGTTGTTTGTAAGATGGTATTAAATAGGTTTAACTCAATGCTTGTCTAATCTGATAGACCAAGTTCTATATTAGGTTGTCTGGTAACTGGAACAGACATGAAAGATGAGGGTTTCTTTTTTTTCTCTTTTTTTGTAAATCAAAAATATTTTCAAGGGTCGCAAATTTCTGGTTCGAATTAATAAAAATAAAATTTTCAAATTATGAATCAATAGTATAAAAGAAATAAAGGCCGCTTCTAGTATCTAAGTCAATTTTAATGAATAAGATGCATGGAATGAAGAAAGAAAAAGAAATATATAGTCGTATGACAAAAATGAGGCATCAATTAAAGAGGAATCTCATTTTATGTTAATACAAGAAAGAGGGATGATAACTTTGAAGAAGTATACATTTTTAGAGTTCTAAAACGCTCATAGGTCTTATATCTGTTGATAGTTGATACAGAGGAAAAACTGCAAATGATTAGATAATCTGACTGTTCAATCACCACAATAGAAGTTGCCACATGAAAACATTCAAACGAAAGTATGAAATAAAAGATAGAATGATAGAGAAACACATAACTCAGGCTTGACCAGATATGGAATCTTCAATCTATATGTATTAATTCAGGCAAAATGAAATTTTCTCTTTACAATCCCATCGAGAAAAAAAATCCCACTCTTAGTCTTGAAAAATTACATTTATACAAAACTACCAATCTTAAGACGGTTGGTGATTTCTTAATTCTTAGTGACTAACTATTCGTTAAAAAATAGATCTGAAACCGTTTGCATGATCTTCTCCATTTTTCCATTTTCTTGGAAGTAAAGATCTTCCAAATGATACTTTTACTTTGTTGATGACTCTCCTTCTTTTGATTCAATACATTTAATGCATCTCTCCAGGAACTCTGTAAAATTTCTAGGGGGTTCTGGAAGGTATTTTGCTTCGAACAGATAAACCTTTCTCCGAATCTTGGAAAGACGGTCTTCAACTCCTTTATCTGCAAACTTTATTGACTGCAGTTTTAAGTTGGGCTCAACTAACAACCTGTCCATTAGGGTGACATCCATTTTTCTTAGCTGTGAAATTTCCATTTGAATTTCACTCAAATTTTCTCTAAAATTTAATTGATGTCTTAAAATATTAATCTGTCCTAGAAGTCCTGTACAATTTCCTTTTCCAATGTTCAACAACCCTTTGTCTAAAAGATCAAAAACTTCTTCACATTCATCTCTGATTTCTTTGACTATTTTTTTGCTTTCAGTTATGTTGGTTTCCCATAGCTTGAGCATGATGTCGCCTCTGATTTGTTTTGTGGCTGATACTTTCGTAGTTTTGGATATCTCTTCACCTGTCGAATATATGATTGCCTTTTGGAGAGTAATACTCATTGCTTTGGCTTCTTTTTCCCTCGGGATAATATTATCAAAGTCATTATCCACTTCTTGAAAGTAATTCCGAATAATCTCTATCTTGGAAATCATTTTTTGTTGTTCAACTTCTATTTTTGAATGCACTTCCAATGACTGGGCCTGGAAAGCTTTTAGATCTATAATTTGACCTTCCATCAAATTTAATCTAGTATGCAACTGTTCTACATGCTCCTTTTGCTGAGTAACCAGTAGATGACTTTCTTGTATCTTCTAGTTCATTTCATCCAAGTTCGTTTTGAGTAATTGAACTTATAACCTTTCGGCAACCCTTGTCTGCTCCAAGCTTTTACTCACCTCTTCTCCGATGTTCTCCTCAGCATTCTTTAATTGATCTTGTAATTGTGTTATGATGTTATCACTCTTCTTTATCCTCGTTCTCATTTTTCCCATGGCAAAAAAGTTTGTTGTTGCCATGGCTCCCATGGAACCTGCTATCTCTGTACCGAAATCCTCTTCCTCCAAATTATGTCTGTCTATCAAGACTTTATGTTTTTTTACCATATTCCCCTCCTTCTTATGCATCTCCTATTTTAGGACGGCCTTCCTTTTTCTGCTGAAAAAATAATCAGAAGGAGGAATCTCATCTATGGGAATAGAGTTGAGGTCATCAACAAATAGAGCTCCTGTCTGTGGGAGTCCAAAAGTGGACTGTAACGGGGTTAAGGAAGCTATGGGACTTCCTAGATGTATAGATCATTTCCCTCCTACTTCCTTAGGTGTATTGACATCAACACCAAGTGATGAAGGGGGAGTAAACTTACCGGACTTGGGAGGTCTCCCTAACCTTTTCTCTGATTCAGTCCTTTTGTTTTGTGAAGGCCTTTCCGTATCTTGTGGGACTTTTTTGGGATTTTCCTTCTTTTGTGCTTCCTATTCGAAACCTGGGGGAACACTTTCTTGCACCTGGGGGAGAGTGATTTCTTCTCCTTGCAGTACTTGAGGCAGACCACTCTGTCTATGCTTCTGAAAGGTCTGAAATCTAGCTTGTAGGTTGGATGACAGTGTCTGTACTAGTTCTAACACTTCTTTATAAGTCTTGGTCCCTTTGAACATGTCATCCCAAGGGGACTCCTCATGTTCATATGCTTTCATATTGCAATGTATCAAGTGTTTGTTCACTAGTTGATAAGGGTCATGCCTTTTGTACTCGATATTTAACAGTTTAACTTCTTCGAGTGCTTCTGCTTCGACCTTGGAATGTCCCAAGTTTTGTAATGAAAATTTCCCGATGTGCATAGGGAAGATTGGCTAGGACTTCTTTTGAGCTTCCTTTAGCTCTATTCCGATACCCCCTTTCACTATTTGGTGTGCTACTTCCCTACACACCAGTCTATCGAGGAGGAATTTTGGAAGCACATGAGGGTGGGTTGAGCACCCATAAACCCTGATGTAGGAGAAGCTTTCTTCAATGAACCAGTCTGCTATTGGCTTGAGGTTATTTGAAACTGCTTCAGAAATGCGAGGAGGGTCACAGCCGAAAAACATTTTATGCATTGGTATTACCACGAAATGACAAATTTCGTAAAACAATTTTTTTGTGTTTTCTTCCCACATCTCAAAGTGATATTCATGAATGGGTTCGAGGCAAGTTATATTCCAACTCCAATTCATCAGGGGGAATGGATTCATAAAACAAATTGCATCCATGATGTATGCTGACATGTAAAAGGCCACTAGTTGACCTCGAGCTCTTGCAGTTTTGTAAAATCTGCAACCATGCCTTTGTCCTCTGCATCTGATAAATATGCTCCCCCTAGAACCATGCCTCTGTCCTCTACATCTGATAAATCTTCTCCCCCTGGAACCTTGCCTCTGTCCTCTGCATATGATAAATCTCTACCTCTTTGTCATCAATGGCAAAGGTATCTTTCCATCCGGGGTTGGTCCCCCTGACAGACTGTCCTCTTATGGTGCTTCCTCGTGTACATCTAAGACATATAAGATAAGGATTCAAAAAGTATACATTTTTTGAGTAGAAATAACTCCAAATCTTTGGCAAAGATATTCAAAGGCTTCCCGTGGAAGTGGTTTTGTAAAGATGTCTGCCACTTGTTCTTTTGTCCCCACATACTCAAGTCTGATGTTCTTTTCTGCAACCTGTTCCCGTAGAAAGTGATACTTGATTGGAATGTGTTTCGTCTCGGAGTGCATCACCGGGTTTTTTGAGATATTGATGGCACTTGTATTATCACAATATATTGGAATGGGTTCATCATACTCAACCTGTATATCTGTCAAAGTTTGTTTCATCCAAAGAACCTGTGTACAACATGATGTTGCTGCAATATATTCTGTCTCGGTTGTAGATAGAGATACTAATGATTGTTTCTTGCTTAGCCATGATACCAAACACTCACCTAAGTAGAACGTTGCTCCATTGGTGCTTCGTCGGTCATCAATACAACCTACCCAATCTTCATCTATGTAGGCAATAAGTGATAGATCTTTTCCTTTTGTATACCATAATTCATACTCTTTTGTTCCTTTAAGATATCTGAAGATCCTATTTACTGCTAATACATGTGATTCCTTTGGTGTTGCTTGAAATCATGCCACCTGTCCAACTGCCTGCATTACATCTGGTCTGGATGATGTCACATATAGAAGGCTATCAATCATTGACCTATATTTCCTCTGATTTGTAGACTTTGAATCATCATCTTTTCTCAACTTACAACCGGTTTGCATGGGAGTGATAACTAGTTTGCAATATTCCATTTTGAACCTCTTTAGCATTTCTCTTATATACTTGGTTTGAGAAATAATAATTCCTTGGTTGCTTTGACGTATCTGAAGTCCCAGAAAGAAGGATAGTTCTCCAAGTAACGACATTTCAAATTCATTCTGCATGTCTTTTGCAAATTCCTGGCTTAACCTGTCATCATCACTACCAAAAATAATATCATCAACATAAACTTCAATTAATAAAATATTACCTTGAC
>JASDQU010685994.1:82823-102004 GCA_032191745.1 Picea mariana | reverse complement strand
GGCTTTCACCATAAGGGGACCACTTTGGAGTTCATCCATATTTACTTCTTATCAACCATGAAAAAACAATAATGAGTCATATTTACATCAAACAATATTGGGTCCATTACCTAAACCTTTGTGCTATGGGGCTTTCTTCAAGGGTTGACATCAATGACAACCAGCCTTAATCAACCCTCATTCAAAGAGGCTGTGGCATAAATTCTGTGGGTATCGGCCCTAAATTTTGACGGACATCTCCACCAGCCTTTGATTAAATCATGTTAATTTTGGTCTGCCTTAGTGCATTCCTTTCTCTAAAATTTAGCTATAAATTCGGCATTGTAAATGAATTTAGGATTGGGTGAGAGTTTGTACATAACTTGGATATGTTCATGTCTGAATGAGCCGATAATGGCCCCTTGATCATTTAAAATGCTTCTCATTGGAATATCAACCTTGTCCAAAGCCCAACTGATCATGTCATTGTACGCCATGAGCTGTGGGCGTGTTGCAATTTTGTGAAGTTCTGATTCTGCTATGTCCCGAAGGTGATTCTCGAAATCGTTCGGGAAATTTTCTATCTCGCAGTCCATATTTTCATAAATTTGTCTCCATGATTTAATCGAGTTGATAGCATGTGGCGTGGTGTCGGATATGACATCTCCCTCCGGGATGGAAATCTCATATGTACCTTCACTCTTCTTGGGTACCTTCTTTGGTGCCATGACTTTTGTATTGGAACGAAAACCTGTCACAGAAGAGAGGTCTATAAGCTCGGATAAATGCGACTTACTCTTGATAGGAAGAGCAAAAATAAGGTTCAAAACACAGACCTTTAATTTTTCTTTAACCCATTTAATGGTGAAAGTATTGATGTGGCTGCCAAGAATTGAATACCTTTAATGCATAGAATATTTCTGAGATACGCATTGGTGTCACGGAAATCACCAGCTATTCGTTATTAATATGGTTGTATTTCGACGATTCTAAAATCAAAATTCGAAAAATCTCATTTGACAAAACCCATAAATGAAAATACCTGAGAAGTTTAAATACCATTAAAAGTATTTAAAATGAAGTTAGTTCACTTTAACAATGAAATTGAGTCAGGACTTCGCGTTTCGGGATTTCGGGGATCTCACTTACATGAGATATGTCACCACTAAACCCTGAATCCCGAAATAGCAATGGGAAAATTTTAGGCCTTAACTTTGGTATTGAGTCGGGACTTCGCGTTTCGGGGATCTCGCTTACATGAGGCATGTCGCCACTAAACCTCAAATCCTAAAATCACGATGGGAAAATTTTAGGCCTTAACTTTGGTATTGAGTCGAGACTTCGCATTTCAGGATTTCGGGGATCTCGCTTACATGAGGTATGTCGCCACTAAACCCCGAATCCCGAAATCGCGATGGGAAAATTTTAGGCCTAACTTTGGTATTGAGTCGGGACTTCGCGTTTCGGGGTTTCGGGGATCTCGCTTACAAGAGGTATGTCGCCACTAAACCCTGAATCCCGAAATCGTGATGGGAAAAGTTTAGGCCTTAACTTTGGTATTAGTAATTTAATTAATCAGGATCAGGAACTAACTTTCATTTATTTCGGGAAAACGGGGATCGGGATTTCGCAATTCAAAATGTATTGAAATCTTGTTGTTATGAATGAACCCGAATCTCGAAAAGTTTAAAGATTGTTAATTAACTCCTTAAGGGTTTTAAATTTTCATGATTAAAAGTACTTTACAGAACATACGTCGAGACTTTAAAAACGCTTGAGCTTTCTGCCTTTTATTATTTTATTTTATTTTTTAAATAAAGACATTTCGGGATTTTGGTACCAGGCTTTTGGGACTGATAGCAAGGATTATATCTTATGAAAAGCCAAATCCCGAAAAAGAACAATTTTAGTTTTAGAGATAAAAGCTTTAAGACCTGGTTTCAACAATCCCAATGACAAATCAACAATTGTAACAACGAAAAGTYCCCCCTGATGGATGCACCCTCCTCATAAAAATTGAAGAYRCAAACATYCATTGAAATGGCATGTGTATGTTATGAAATAGGGTGAGGGAAAAACTCCCTCTCCCTCTCTCTAGCCTCCCACTCATGTACAAATGTGTACGTTTCAACATGTTGTTGTTGCTCCTCCTCCTCCTCTCATCGGCGTGGTCTCTAATTCACATACAAATATTTTTAGGAACACACACACACACACATACAAAGAGAGAGAGAGAAAATGAATTGAAATTATAAAACACACACATATAGAAATAACTTGTATTTAAAACAAAAATTAAAATTAATTTTTGTCTGCAAGAAAATGTAGAAAAGTAGTCGGTGCACCTAAAACAGTAACTATTCACCGCAAATGGTGCTCTATATCAGACAAACAACACGACAGTCTGGTGTCATTACTATCATGCACTGGTGCACCACGTTTCTTATCGCACCACCATGTATTTTACTGGTGCACCACATTTCTTGTCGCACCACCATGTATTTTACTGGTGCATCCCATAAGATGCACCGCGATGTTAAATTGGGAAATATTCAAGTCAATGCCATGCTCTGTACAACACTGATGTGTTTCTTGTACCTAAAGGCACAGCTAGGTCAAATTGTTTTATTTCAAATTAAGCAGTGTGATGTGTTAATATGATCAAATCTGTGCTACGTGTTTTGTTTTTTTTTTTTTTTAAGTAAAAGGTAGATCCTGTTGTATTAAAACTTCAGAAAAAAGGAGTATACATGACACATAGTCGCCAGCTATCATGCCTGTGTAGGAAACCAGGACAGCTGGTTGTCCCACAGTAGCATGCAAAAAATACAGAGATTGTAGCACCACCCTGCCCGTAGGAAACCAGGGAGCATATCCTTGTTTAACAGTATTCTAGTAATGGAAATTCTAATGCTATCCAAGCTATCAACTAGAGAACTACAGTCCTGGTAAACTACGACAGCAGACAAATAGAAAAACATGCAGACAGAAAGACCTATTAACCGTCTCTCCCGTTAGCATCCTTTGCTTCTTCCTCGCTGGCTGGAATGGCAAATGGCTATGCACAGGTTGGGCATTGGCGCTTAGGAGTGGCGTTGGAGTAGGCCACATAAAGCATGTCCAGGCGTTGGCTAACGCAGACCACTCGGAATATCTGATCATCGACCAAGCTTCAGACTTTGAAAATGAGCTACAGCTGCTCCGGGAGCAAGAGAGGTGGCGAGGGCAGCATCGGCAGCTTGTCGTCTTTTCCTAGTCGTCCTGCACTTTCTTCTTCTCCTGTATCCTCCTGTGGCTCCTCCTCAATTATACATGGCGTTGTGCAAGGGTCTGAGGAGTCTTTGGCGCGAGGTGTTGCCGCTGAGTCGATGAAGCAAGTTGGGGGGTCCCAATTGTCGGGGACTGTAAACATCTTACTTTTTGAGAAATCCGGTGGGAGCTCAATGCTCAGGTCTTCTTCCACAATTGTTCCGGAAGGTGAGCTTGCGGCTATCATCACCTGTCGTCGCCTTTGCTTGGCTAATGTCATCGCGCGTTTGAAATTCTGGTGCCTCTTTCTTCTGGAGTCGGTTGTATACCAGCCAGCTCCCCTGCGGGGCCTCCCTCTCACCCTCGGCATGGCTGGAGCGAAGTTCAGTGCTGAATCGCCGAGAGCTCTGTTACTGCCCCGCTGATCGGGAAGCCTCAAGGGCACAATAGAACTCCCAGGAGGGCTGGTGGAGGGATAAAACGCGATAATAGCCATTAAAGCCATGAGCTTAATGCTCTGGCTGACCGGACTGAAGTCGCTCGTGCAGGGCCTCATCGGAGAACGGAGGCGGTCGGAACAAGTGCGCCTCATAACTCATGGAGTGTGTAGTGAGGGCCAATATAAATGGCCTCCCTCACCTCCTCGCCACGTCACTCGCTATCGACTCGTGTCACCCCATCCGGGGAAATCTGTGCTACGTGTTATTGGAGAACCAAAATTTATTTTTTTGGTGTGTTGGGTTGTGTAGAGCATCGATAATGGGGTGTACAATGAGATGCCCCGGCATACCAAGTTGTTCAATATTTTTTTATGCACAGTTCTCTTAACAACACCTATGCATTTGGTTAACGAGTATTCATCGTTATGCTAAAATTTATGGCACACAAACTTACCAATGTGCTTTGTTAACCTGAAAGCATTGGTGCCCCAGTTCTACCATAGAACCAAAAAGTTTATTAGCAGTGCATTGTCTTTCATAATGCACCAACAACGGGGCCTCACAAAAGACCATCATTTCAATATATAGTGAGAAGAGTTTAAGTTTCATAATCATAACATATGTCAATAAACCAAGTCATTTGTAAGAAAAATGCCCTTAAATAATACAGTTCATTCAGTCAAACTATTCACGGCAAAAGAGGGCACTACATACACCCCCTCTTTAGGAAACTTCATACCAAAGTTCTAAAACAAATAAGGAAACCATTGTTACATCTCAATTGCATCCTCCCAAGTAGTTGGCTTGGGACTATAACTATCCCATTGGACCTTTACTTGATATACCAAACAACATCGAAGTTGTTGAGTGTGTCGGTCCAGTATGCAGATAGGTTTTTCCATTAAGGCCCCCACGTCCAACACTTGCAAATGACTTGAATCAATAACATGAAAAGGGTTTGAAATATAATAATGCAAAAAAAATACATGAAAACATCATACATACGATCTAGTGATGATGACAATACAATAATATAAAATAGGAATCTGATCAAAATTATTTATATCAAGAAATAAGTAACTATTAAATAAGGGGGTGGTTCTTTTTATCATCACAGCTACTTTATTCACATCAAATATCTACCATGGGGTGGAACAAATAATATAGCAGAACTTATTGCCCTCTGGACCCTCCTAGAAACTACAAAGGAAAAAAAATGATCAAAGCTTCAAGTTTTTGGTGACTCCAAATTGGTGATCGACTGGGTGAGGGGTAACAACAATATTCAAAGTCCCAGGTTGGCCTCCTTGCTAAGAGACATCAAGCTTGCTTTAAAAGATTTTGAATGGCTATCCTTCCAGCACATTCTTAGGGAACTTAATGCAAAGGAAAATAAAATCTCAAAGGAAGCTTCTGGAGTTGCAGAAAGGAGCCTTCAATGTTTATGAGTTCTTTGAAGGAACAGAAACCGAAGCGATGGAGTTTCATCTTTGAAGAAGCCTTTCCTTTTTTGGACATGTATGGTTGTATATGTTCATGTAAAGTTTGAACAGGATGTGGAAGTTTTTGAAAAAAACAATAAAGGCTTGTTCTGTAGTAGATTAGACGCATAGGTTGTATAATTCTGGAACAAAGCCTACATAGGCTTGACATGAAATACAACAACATATCTATTCTCATATGAATATAAAAGTTCTTTTTCCTATGAAAAAAAACTAAGCATTAAATAAATAATAATAATAATTAACTATTATTATTTTATTTTTTAATATTATTAAAAGGGGTTTGGGGTGAAGAAATTATACACTATAAATAAGTAAAACAAATAAAACTTCTAAGAAGAGGATGAATGGTTAATTAATATATAAAAATGAAAACTGATATAATAGAAAGAAAAAGGTATTGCAATTGATAACCTATGAAACACGAATGGTAAAAAATTAAAATGTTGAAAGAGTATAAAAGAATCTTAGATAGAACCATGAAAAGCACCATGTTGGAAATATTGGTATCAATGATGTTAAAGACAGGGGAGACTACATGATGTTCAAGATAAAGATTGCAGGATAGGGATTGTTGGAAGTATTGTTTTTGGAAGCTCAGTTTGGATACCCTATCTTTGAGGGCATTTTTACTATGAATATCTAACTCAAATGGGAGCATAGAATATATAGTTGAAATTTTTATTCCAAGACATTTTCAATGGTATATGACACTCCCTCTAACTCTATAGAAATGAGGGGATATGAAAGATTCTATCAAGTTAGCCCAGCCAGAAAGTACAGATCGGCCAAGCCAATTTTATAGGTCGGACCAGCGAGTTTTACAAGTCATCCCTATAAGTAAAGGTAGAAACACTATAAATACAGGATAGATGTGCACATTTGAAATGTATGCAAGAAAGAAGTGCATAGAAGAGATACGAGGTGCATAAGAGGAACTGGGGTATATTCTCGGGGTCTAAAGGTGTGTAGGAGGAGTTTTCTTGGATTTTTAAGGGTTCGTTGTATAGGAATAAGGTCTATGATGTTGAAAAATGTGTTGTTTTGAGGTTGTGATTTCGTAGTCTAGAATTGTATCCTAGGATTGATGTTATGAGGTTCACTATGGCATGAAGGCTAAATATAACTAGGGTTTGAATCTATGTTTGGCTTATGATGTAAGGAATGCGTTGAAGCATGAAAGTTAAGGGTATGATGATGTTGTGAAATGCATGAAGTATGAACCATGCAAGTGAAGTAAGAAGTACTATGTGTATAAAGATCTTAGATTGGTCCCTGTACAAGTCTTACTGAGTTGGTGCTCAGGTGAGGAGACTAGTATCTTGAGTAGGTTGGTGCCTACAAGATTTTTAATAGTAGGTTGGTGTTGGCCCTTGGTTATGGAAGAAAGCAAAGATTAAGGAAGAAAGGTGAAGTACGAACTGCATGGAAGGCACATTGACTGAGATTGGGTCGAAGTAGTCAAAGAAGTAGAAAAGAAGGAGCAAAGTAAGGGAAAACGAGTCGTTGAATGAGATGATCGAGGAGAACAGATCTACAAGGAAGATGGATCATGGACAACTCAGCAAGCGGAAAAAGCCACCAACGATTGCTTTGGAGCACTTCATGATAAAGACGGAAAGTCAGGCTGGTGAATCCATGGAAACGCGGGTCAAGTTGACCTAGGGTTTTAGACACCTAGGGTTTTGGTATCTAGATTTTTGACACCTAGACGTTTGTCATTGTAATGTATAAATAAAGGTCTAGAGGACCTGGGATCGATTGGTTGTTCTTTGTTGTTCGTTTTGAGTTGGTCATTGTGATTTAAGACAATCATTATTGTCGTTGTGTAATAGAAGTGTTGTGTGTGAGAGCATTCTTGTATTGTAAGATCTTCAGCTGGGTGTGAAGATCAACCCTGCAACTGGGTGTGCAGAGAGGGGAGATAGAGAAGAGAGAAAGAGGGAGAGATCTGCAATCTAAGTGCACAAATAGAACTGTATGTTTTCATATAATATCAAGAAATGCAATTCTGTGGACGTAGCCCTAGGGAGAGGGTGAACCACATATATCTTGATGTTCTGTGTGATTGATGATGTGTTCTTTTTATTTTTTTTATTTTTTTATTGCATCATTGTGGTAGATCTAAGATATAGTTCGCACAGTAGGCTTAAAGGAGATAAAGAATAACTAGATCTCTGTGTGTTGTTCCTTTGACTCCGCTTGCATTTCCTCTAGTTGTAGACACCTGTGTCCTGCAACCCCCTATTTCTACTTCGGGTGTCAGGATCCACTGGAGTAGAGGAAGAGAAGACTGAGGAACCTCGTCGAGAAGAGTCAGAGACTTCAAGAACTGCATTGACTGTCGAAGTAAGTACTATCACTCCTCCTGTTGTTTTAGCAACGTTAATTAACTAGAGTAGTCAGAGTTATCAAAACACTTAGAGCATTGTTACCAACAGTTCAGTACATACTCAGTCAATAAACCTAGGAAGATCTATGGTAGATGAAATGAGGCTACCTATCTTTAGAGGAGATGGATCTGAAGATCCTGATCAGCATTGGTTCTTATGCGAAGTTGTATGGAGTATTAAGCAAGTAAACGATGAAGCAGTTAAGAGAGCTCAGTTTAGTACTACCTTGAGAGACTGTGCACTAAGTTGGTATATGAAGTTTTCTACAGCGATTGCACAGCCTAAACCGTTGAATACCATCAAGACTGCGTTGAGTGAAGAATTCAAGAAACCCAAGTTAGAGTCACAGTGCATTACAGAACTGAAAGAAATCAAGCAGAGGGTAGTTGAACCTGTTTGGGAGTTTGATCAGAGGTTTAAAACCTTGACAGGTCGTTTGAGTTTTTAGATCCCAGACAAGCAAAACAAGGAATGGTTCATTGATACCCTCTTACCACACATCGTAGTTCCTCTAATGCAACAGAAGGTTGCTTCGTAGGTTGAGGTGTTGGAGATCGCCATGAAGCTAGAATCAGCCCCTATGGGAGAATCCAACTCAGGTATGAGTCAAATTTTGAGTCAACTAACTAGCATATCTCTGAAGGTCGAAGAAATGAAGAAATACAAGGGAAAAGATAAAAGATAAGACATCTCATGTATCAGATGCAAATCAGAAGGCCATGATAAGGAGCATTGTCCCCTATTTCATGAGTACTTGGCTTTTGGAGCTCTGAGCCCTTTGAAGCAGGTTACTCTACCTTAGTACGAGGTATGTAGAAATAGATATCTCCCTAATGAATGCTATTATATGAACAAATATGTCCAGACACCTACAAAACTTTACTTCACATTCTATAAAACTGTGGGTCATGATGATATGACTGTAGAGCTTATGACCTCTTGCATGAAAGATCAAGGGACACATATAGGATGCAAGGCGAAGCACAACATGAAGGAAATGCTATGCAGTTTAACTCTCTATGAAGAGGAAACTTCAACCCTCATGGTGGATTCAAAGGAAGAGGACAAGGAGGAGGCATGGGTCGAGGTTGAGGTCAAATCATTTGTTATAACTGCGCATAGTCGGTACATTTGGCAAGGGACTGTCAGAACCATTGTACCACTTATAGCTACTGCAACTCATTTGAACGTGTTATTGAAGATTGTCCCGTGTTGTTAGCCAAACTTCAAGAGAGACGAGGAGGAAACTAGAAAGTATGACTAATATCAGCAGAACCTCGTGGAGAGAACCACATAGTCATTATTATCACTAGAGGAGGTGTCGTTACAGGAGAAGACAGAGTGACTCCAGGGAAGGCTACAGAAGAATCAAGGGTCAGAAGAGCTGCAGAGAAGACACAAGTGTTTAATCTGAGGGAAGAAAAGTAGACATTTGAAAAGGTAGGAAGAGAATTCGGAAGAGACCAAGCTTCCTCGTCAAAGACACAGCCATAAGTGAGAGAATGTGGAATTCCCTTGTCATTTGATCAGTCTGCATCACATGGAGAAGAAAAAGAGGTAAGCAAGCTTATGGAATTCTTATGTACTTGCATTAATTTGATTAAGGATGAAAGATTTGTACAAGAACTACAAAATTTGATGAGACAGTATGATATCGATAGGGTAGACCCTCTGCTGAATAGAGAAGTACATCAAGTATCTAGAAAGAGAAGGTCAAATAAGGAATTACGCCTTAATGCTCAGATTGGAGACTATGACATAGATTATGTGGTCCTCGACTTGGGATCATAATTCAATGTTATGACAAAGCAGACCTCGACACTAATGGGAAAACCAAAGCAAATTTATTCCCCTATCGGGCTTAGGATGGATAATCAGCAGACAGTAAGCCCCTTTGGAAGACTGGAGCATGACCCAGTGGACATCGATGAGGTAAGGACGTTTGCGGACTTCGAGGTGATTGAGATAGTTGACGGTAGTTGTCCTTATCCTGCGCTGTTAGGAATTGATTGGGCTTTCAACAATTCCATTGTTGTTGACTTAAAGAAAAGAAGAATGAAATTTGAAGGTGATGGCCTTAGGGTCATTGCACCTCTTGATCCTAATGAAGGTCATAGGTACACAAAACCCATCAGAGAATAAGACCGCGCATACGAGCTAGAGAATATATATAAATTGACAGCAAGACAATAGGATTATATTAATCCTATGGCAGATGGGAATTTAAGCAAGTGACAACGCATGCTTATCAAATTCGGAAGAAGCACTAGAGAATTGGAATAACAAAATGTATGAAGTTTCTGCGCGCAGATGTGCTAGATTGACCAGGGAAGTTCGTTGGATTGGCAAAAAAGTAAGTAATTTACTCACATTTGATGGTTTAAATCATTTAGAAACCTTATTATTAGAAATTAAAGAAATTGTACCAGTACAACAGGGACTATTGGCATTGGACGAAGCCTTGAAAGCAACGCTAGCATGATGGTGGGGAACACATAAGAAAAACATCGCAGAGTGGGTGCAATGTCGCACTTTGATGACAGTGCGCTTTTCAGAACAAGTACAAGGGTGTGAAGTTAGATACATAGGTCAAATTTTTCTGAAGGACCATGTGCGAAGTTGTGAGGAGGCCTAGAGCAGCATTCCTCAAGATCAGTGGGTACATAAGTTCATCAACACTTTGGACACAACGCCTATTAATTGGTATCTTCAAGCATAACTGCGCCTCACCACTGTAGATTGGTATGGTATGACTTAGAACTTTGTAGCTACATTTTTATTTGAAAGTCAGTACCCCTCAGTAGATCAAGCTCTACAAGTTGTAAGACATAAATTCTTTCGGGAGGCACCTAACCTCCCTTTGGAGCAAGAAGAGGATGAATGGACTGCACCTCTTCAGAAATTGCAAGGTTGTTAAAATATCTATGTTGATGAAGACGATGATCCTAGGAATGTGAACATCGCAGAAACAGAAGGACATAGAGACATAGAAGGACCAGGATTCGAATTACCTTTTATTGGACAACCAATCAAAATCAATAAAGTTAATATTGGAATAGAGCAAGAACCTAAGCTCGCAAACGTTGGATATTATTGGGATTATGCCACTATTGACAAGATCACAGAATTATTGCATGAATATCAGAACTTTTTTCCAACCAAGTTCACCGACATGAAGGGCATTAAAGGGCCCATGGGAGAAATGAAGATCCCCTTGAAACTCGATGCAAGGCCAGTCAAACAACAACCCTACAGATTGAATCCCAAATATAAACAGAAAGTCAAGATTGAATTAGAGAGAATGTTGGAAGCATGAATCATAGAACCTGTTGAAGAGTCATAATGGATTAGCCCTATAGTGGTCCAAGATAAGAAGTCGGGAGAGAACAGGATCTGTGTAGATCTCAGGAAGTTGAACGATGATTGCTTGCATGACCCATTCCCCACACCTTTTACAGATGAGGTTCTAGATAATGTGGGAGGATAGGAGTTATATTCCTTCACAGATGGATTTTCAGGTTATCACCAAATCAAGATTGCCAAGGAAGATCGCCATAATACCACATTTGCAATAGAATGGGGTTCCTTCCACTACACAGTGATGCCTTTCGGACTGAAGAATGCACCAACCATCTTTTCTAGGGTGGTGGTCGAAGTATTTAAGGATTTTTTACATAAATTTTTGGAAGCATATTTTGATGATTGAATTGTTTTTAGCTTATTGCAAAATCATATTAAATGTTTAAGGCTAATGTTGGATAAGTGCACGCAGTGTCAGATTGCCCTGAACCTGAAGAAGTGTACCTTATTTTCACCCTTTGGAGTGTTGCTAGTCCATATTGTGTGTAAGCATGGGTTGCTGGTAGATCCTTCAAAGATCGCCATCATTGTGGATCTACCTCCTCCTACTTCTGTTAGACAACTGCGCATCACGCTGGGACATACGGGATACTACAGAAAGTTCATCAAGGGTTATGCACAGATAACAAATCCTATGGAGAAGTTATTAAAGAAAGCTTGTTAGTTCCAATGGTCAGAGGAATGTCAGCAGAGCTTCGACACGCTGAAACAGAAAATGGTCACTGCGCCCATTCTCGTTTTCCCAGATTGGAGTAAGGAGTTTCATGTGCATGTCGATGCATCATCAATTACATTAGGAGCAGTGTTAGCACAACCAGGAGCAGGAGATATTGACCATATGTTAGCCTTTGCTAGCAGGAAGCTCTCTACAGCTGAGATAAATTATACTGCCACTGAGAGAGAACGTTTACCCATGGTGTACGTGCTATAGAAGTTTCGACACTACTTGTTGGGAGGACATTTTAAGATGTTCACTGATCACTCTGCTTTGAAGTACCTAGTCAACAAGCCAATGTTGGGGGGAAGAATATGCAGATGGCTACTGTTATTCCAGGAATATGATTTTGAGATTGTGGTCAAGCCAGGGAGAATGAACAAGGGACTTGACCACTTGTCTAGGTTAGAACTCTGAGCAACCTACCAGTTTGGAGGATACACTACCAGATGCACAGTTGTTGGCCATCAGAAAATTTGATGATCACTTCATCAAGATAGTCCAGTTCCTATCAACATGAATGGCACCTCATGAATATATAGTCATTCAGAAGAAACAGCTGGTAGTTCGTGCTGCAGATTTTTCACTTATAGTTGGACAGCTTTATAAGATGGGACTTGATGAGATCCTGAGGGGATGTGTTATGGAGGCAGAAAGATCACTGATTATGGCAGAAGCACATGAAGGCATCGTAGGAGGACACTATACAGGGAAAGCAATAGCGCAGAAGGTTCTTAGAGCTAGCCTCTAGTGGCCCACTTTACACAAAGATGCTAAGGAATACTACAAAGCTTGTGATGTATGCCAAAGAGTTGGGAAACCTTCCAGAAGAGATGAGATGCCTTTAGCACCTCAGCTAACCTTACAGGCATTTGAGAAATGGGCTATTGATTTTGTGGTACCTATCAACCCATCAGGAAAGCGCACAGGAGCTCGATACATTATCACTGCAACATAGTATTTGACCAGATGGGCAGAAGCAAAAGCAGTTAAGGACATTAGTGCAACTATAGCTGCGCAATTCATATTTGATGTTATCATAACCAGATTTGGATGCCCAAAGATCCTTATGAGCAATCAAGGTACACATTTTATCAATAAGACTGTTGAAGCCTTGACTCGGGAATTTGAAGTTCATCATCAGAAGAGCACACCTTACCACCCACAAGCGAATGGTACAGTCAAAGATTTCAATAAGATCTTGGAGACAACGTTGACGAATATTTGCAGTGTGAATAGGGATGATTGGGATTTGAGGGTACCAACAATGTTATGGGCATACAAAACTAATGGCAAGAAGTTGACAATGCAGACTCCCTTTAAGTTGGTTTATGGTCTAGAAGCAGTCGTACCTATGGAATATTTGGTTTTTAGTCTAAGAATGGCAGCATTTACAGATATGGACAACACAAGCATTGTGCAAGACTGGCTTGCGCAGTTGGTGGAACTAGAGGAAGACAGGTTTATTGCAGGATTCCATCAGTAGGTATAGAAGGAACAAGAAAAGGCCTACCATGATAGACATATCAAGAAGAAAGCCTTTAAGCAAGGAGATCTGGTAGTGGTATACGACAACAAGTTCATGAAGCATCCAGGGAAGTCCAGGACACATTGGCTTGGGCCATATGAGGTTGCCTATGTTACAGAAGGAGGAACTGCGCAGTTGAAGACTTTAAATGGAGAATCGAAGGAAGGTTTAGTGAATGGGAGCTAGTTGAAATTGTAATATGACAACCAGCTGCCTCGTAGCTCTCAGTAAAAGCATAAGAAGAAGGGTCTAGGTACCAAATGCAGTTGAAAATAGGTACCAGACACAAAAAAGGCAGTCTGCACAAGGAAGGGAGGAACAAAACATAGAGCACAGGCTGCTCAGCGCAGTTTGAAGATGAAGTAAACAGAAGGTTTAGACCTGCAGTGCCTCAAGACGAGTCACATGTGAGTGTTGGGGGCTTGTTGGCCCTTGGTTATGGAAGAAATCAAAGATTAAGGAAGAAAGGTGAAGTACGAACTGCGCGGAAGGAACATTGACTGAGATTGGGTCGAAGTGGTCAAAGAAGCAGAAAAGAAGGAGTGAAGTAAGGGAAAACAAATCATTGAACGAGAAGATCAAGGAGAACATATCCGCAAGGAATATGGATCGTGGACAACTCAGCAAGTGGAAAAATCCACCAACGGTTGCTTTGGAGCACCTCGCAGGAAAGACGAAAAGACAAGCTGGTGAAGCCCTGGAAACACGGGTCAAGTTGACCTAGGTTCTTAGACACCTAGGGTTTTGGTATCTAGGGTTTTGAAACCTAGACGTTTGTCTTTGTAATGTAAAAATAAAGGTTTAGAGGACCTAGGATCGGTTGGTTGTTGGTGGTTGTTTGTTAGTTGTTGTTCGTTCTGAGTTGGTCAGTGTGATTTAAAAGAGTGATTATTGTCGTTGTGTAAGAGAAGTGTTGTGAGTGAGAGCATTCTTGTATTGTAATATCTTTAGCTAGGTGTGAAGATCAACTCGGTAGGTTGGTGCGCAGGGAGGCGAGATAGAGAAGATAGAAAGAGGGAGAGATCTGCAAGCTAAGTGCGCAGATGGAACTGTATGTTTTCATATAATATCAAGAAACGCAATTCTGTGGACGTATCCCTAGGGAGAGGGTGAACCACGTATATCTTGTTGTTCTGTGTGATTGATGTTGTGTTCTTTTGCTTTATGTTATTTTGTTATTGCATCATTGTGGTAATCTGAGATATAGTTTGCACAGTAGGCTTAAAGGCGATAAAAATAACTAGATCTCTATGTGTTGTTCCTTTGAATCTGCTTGCATTTCCTCTGGTTATAGACACTTGTGTCCTACAACCCCCTATTTCTACTTCGTGTGAGACTGCATCTACTTTGTAGGTGTTGCCGAAAGGGCCTATAGTTGGGGCTTGTTGGTGCGTTGTTAGAGTTGAACCTTGGGTCTGCCCCTGTGCCCACAGTTGGCGCCTACAGACATATATAAAGATATTTTTTTGTGGTTTTATCCCACAACGTTTTCCAAATTAAACTTTGTGTACTATGATTTGTGTTTACTATTTACATGCATTTACATGTATGTGCTTAACCTATTTGAAGAAGAAATCATTTGGATGAGCAAAAGACATTGTGTAGTGGCACTCTCAACTACAGGAGATGAATACATGGTAGCCACTCAGGCAAGAAAGGAAGTAGCATGGTTACAGAGATTGTGTTCGGGCATTTTGTTGGTACAACAAGATTTAAGGATAGATTGTAACAATCAGAGTGCAATATTCCTGGCAAAGAACCCAGCTTATCATTCAAAGACAAAGCCTATTTATGTTGTTGTATTACTTTGTGAGAGACATGGTTGAAGGCAAGAAGGTGTTGTTGATGAAAGTGGACACTTTGAATAATGTCATAGATTCATTGTCAAAGTCTATGAGCATAGAGAAGTTATCCTGGTGTAGAGAAACAATGGGCATTGTTGACCTCAATGGTTGACTATGTAATCTTGTGACCCTCCGTATGCAAAGAAAACAAGAAGTGGGAAAATGTCGGATATGTGTTATATTCTTTGCACAACCAACCCCATGTGTTGCATTATGCTTAGTGCAATAGGGGGTCACAGGGGGGGGGGGGATATCCCCCCTCTCCAAGGGCTTGCAGAGGGGTGGAACCCCCAAAAAAAAAATTGGGCAATTTTTGCATCAATTTTTTAGTAGTTTACAACATGTGGTTTTCACTTTTGGCAGTTTTGTGGTGAATTGGAGGATTTGTGGCTTAGCCCATGGTTTTTAATTTTGGTTAAGGAATTAGGGTGGTAATCTAATCCAGGTCAATGGATTAGGGGTTTTCGATGCGGAGAGATCATATATATATTGTATTGTAAATAATGGAGTTTGAGGATGATGAATAAGAATTAGAGGTGCAACTCTACACAAGTTGTTGGTTTTCTCGGTTTGGGTTTCCAGGGAAATCTCTGAGTATATGTGTGATTGCAATTGTTTTGTTTTCTATTTTTAAGAATCCATGTGTGCATTGCATTACTATAAAAGGTTTAAAATTTGTAACATTCGAGGACTAGGAAGTCGACACTAGGTGTTGTAATGGAGTGAAGAGCCCATCAAATTGTGTTTTTCTATCAAAGTTTTACTCCAAGGGTCACAATTATTTTTGTTATTTGCACAGGCTAACCTAAGGTAAGTGAAAATTTCTTGTTTGAACATAGGGTACTATTGTGTTAGCAACAACCCCTCCCCGTGATTTTCCTTCTATTCTCTTAAAAAAAAAATTATTCAAAATTGAAATTGTCATGGAACCCCTCCTTTTGTTTCTTTCAACTTTTCAAGGTCCATTTTGACTAAGTATAGGTCATTCCTTCTTATAATTTTATCTCAAGTCACAAGCTCCAAGCTTGCGATATCCCTAGACCAAATTAGGCTTGAATATGCTTTTCGTTCAAATCTTCATTTATCACTGATATAGACTGTATTGCTAGCCCAAATTCTTCCAAGCACTGATACATTGGTCAAGGAAAGTATTTCCAATGTTGATACATCGAAAAAATAAATTATTAATGGCACCAAAACATTAACGAAGGAAAGTCTTTTCGACGTCAATACACCTTCCTTCAACACTCAAAGTTTTCCATTTTCAGCAAAAGATGACATCATCCAAGGAAAAACTTCTTAGAGTTGATGCATCAATGGAGGAAAGACTTCTCAGCATTGAAACATTGATGGAGGAAAGTATTTTCAGCATTGATACATCGAAAAAAGAAATTCTTTCTGGCATCAATACATCGGCGAAGGAAAGTCTTTTTGGCATCGATACACCTTCCTTCAACACTCAAAATTTTCCATTTTTGGTGAAACGGGACATTTTCCAAGGAAACACTTCTTGACGCTAATACATCAATGGAGGAAATACTTCTCAACACTGATACATTGATTGAGGAAAGTCTTTCTGACACTGATACATCGACGACGAAAAATCTTTCTGACATTGATACATCAACAAAGGAAAGTCTTTTCGATGATGATACATCGATGAAGGAAAGTATTTCCGACACCGATACATCGACAATCAAAATACTTCCAAGCACCGATACATGGATAATTAAATGCCTTTACGGTTGTCTTATTTTCAATTTACGTGCCCAAATGATTATAATAACATTTTACAACCTTGTTTTCCACACCATTTGAAATCTTCATAACGCAAGGACTCCTTTTTCGCTCTAGATAGACTAGAACCTTAGCTACACCATGTTGCTTTCCACTCAAGGCCCCATTGGTTTGCCACTCACACGCTAACAAGTAGGCCACAACCCTTTTTCTTCACATTTCTCATTCTTATTGATAAAGTTACATAAGTTAAACATGATAAAAGGATTCTGCAACCAACAAGCGAACACCTCCTCCCTAACCTTGTTTTTCCTTTATTTTTGCATGGTACACCTTTCCAATGTACGGGTACACTTAGTTTTAAGGCCCCACTCAATTTTTTTTCCTGCGGTTGAGTTCAAACCCCATACAAAATCCTTTTAATTAAGCTTTGATTATCAACCACAAGAGCCACCAGAAGCACTTCTTCGCTCATTGTATGCATGTCACTTTGTTAGAGAAGGAGGAATATCATATATTATCCCTTCAGATGTTCTAGGCTATAAATGGAACTATCCCGAGGCACCTCGGAGCTAAAACTCAGATATGGTTTTAAAGTTGTAATGTGGTGGAAATCTTCATGATAATATTATTTAACTTCTTACAACACTTGAAATGTTTTAGACACGATTATAAGAGGACTCTCAACCCAAGAGGAATTTTCCCATGTGTATCAGACATATAGGATTTGTTATCGCACAATTTGTACTTTGATCAAATTAAAGGTTAATGGAAAGAAAATTGGTGTAACTGTAGGTTATCCTGTCACTGCCACCTCAATAGGATGTCTCTTTCTATTTAGGGTTGATGGCTCAAGGGAGACATCCCCAGTGACCTGGGGGTTTGAGAAGGCAAGGTCAAGATGTCTATGAAAATTTCCCCTCTCACAAGTCACACTGATCAAAAAGTCTAGGGGTTTTAACCAATGAAGTAGTGAAGTATCAAGGTGTACCTGCCCGAAACAAAGCAACAAGAAAATATATCTTTCGCAAGTACAACTTGATGTTAGTAGTTCATAAAACCACAGACTTTATCAATAAAAGAAAATGGCTGATATAATGGTGAAGCAAACATAAATTTGTAGTAGCAATATTTATGAGACAACAACTTCACAATAAGTGCCTTAAAATGGCTTCAAAATGACAAAGAATAATCAATCATTACCATCAAAATACTAGCATTTGTCAGAAGCAAATAAGGCAGTGCATTAATCAACTTTTTCAATTGCTTTTACATGCTTTTAGTGCTGCAAAAGATGGTTGTAGCTTACTTTAGTAACAGCAGCAACAAAGTTAGTATATTAGACTATTGTAATGTTAGGAGCGGTTAGTAGAAAGCTTAAGGTATAGGTTTTGATAGTTGTTTTTGTCAATCACTCAATAGCAAGTCTTAGATTAGTGCCTTTAGGGTAAATGGAGTTTTTTAAGTAGAAATAAATCTTGAAGGAAAAGATGATAGCAAGAGAACCATAGACAAGAGAGGCCAATAGTTGAAGTGTTGGCAACCCAAGGCTTCAACTACCAAAACCTAGGAGGAAATAGCTACTAGGGTGTAGGTAACCCTAGGCCCTAGTAGTTTTCCTCCTTATTTAGCTCAAGGATGAAGTAATGATGGCTTAGATGAAGCAAAAAATGCCAGGGTGTTGCAATGGCAAGGCCCTTAGCAAAAGCTTCAAGAAAATCGACTTCTTGGCAAAATCTAGTAGGTGAAAGCTCTTACGGCAAGGACAATAACATGTGCTTAGACTCCTAGGGTTTTAAGCTAGAAATTTCATAATATTAATGTAAATTCAAGATAAACATAACTATAACCATTCAATGAAGAAGAGTTTCAGAAATCTTAATTACATTCATCAAGAATCATCATGCCAATACCCTAGTTGAACACTTCCACCAAGAAAATTGCAAAAATAATCCAAAATAAGCCTCCTTCAACAAGTGCACACTAAATTTCATTCATGTAAACCCAAATAGGGCGCAAATTTCAGACCTCGCCAAGTGTGAGTGAAAGATGATGAAAAATACAAGGGAAAAAACCCTTATTTATATAGTTTCAATCACCATAATTAGGTCAAAAAGGGCGACATGGCCAGTTTACATGTAATATCCAGTTTTTACATTAAATGACATAATGAAACCCTAAATCAAGTAGAAAAGGTGAATTCATGCCCTTTTAGGGTGACGTTAGGCCTTTTTAGGGCAATGTTGGCCTCCATGAGAAAAACGTTAGGCCTCCTAATGCCTCTGGATCAAACCACATGTGCCACTTGGTAGACAACTGCCTCCAAAGTGTCCAAAATGTTGGGTGACATCATGGGTCACATGGGTGATGTCATGGGCCTTCTAAGGCCTACATCATAGTGAGAAGGGAAAGACCCCCCTAGGTCCAAGCCTTC
>JASDQU010685994.1:68610-82297 GCA_032191745.1 Picea mariana | reverse complement strand
TAAATAAAACAAATAAAACTTCTAAGAAGAGGATGAATGGTTAATTAATATATAAAAATGAAAACCGATATAATAGAAAGAAAAAGGTATTGCAATTGATAACCTATGAAACACGAATGGTAAAAAATTAAAATGTTGAAAGAGTATAAAAGAATCTTAGATAGAACCATGAAAAACACCATGTTGGAAATATTGGTATCAATGATGTTAAAGACAGGGGAGACTACATGATGTTCAAGATAAAGATTGCAGGATAGGGATTGTTGGAAGTATTGTTTTTGGAAGCTCAGTTTGGATACCCTATCTTTGAAGGCATTTTTACTATGAATATCTAACTCAAATGGGAGCATAGAATATATAGTTGAAATTTTTATTCCAAGACATTTTCAATGGTATATGACACTCCCTCTAACTCTATAGGAATGAGGGGATATGAAAGATTCTATCAAGTCAGCCCAGCCAGAAGGTACAGATCGGCCAAGCCAATTTTATAGGTCGGACCAGCCAGTTTTACAAGTCATCCCTATAAGTAAAGGTAGAAATACTATAAATACAGGATAGATGTGCACATTTGAAATGTATCCAAGAAAGAAGTGCATAGAAGAGATATGAGGTGCATAAGAGGAACTGGGGTATATTCTCGGGGTCTAAAGGTGTGTAGGAGGAGTTTTCTTGGAGTTTTAAGGGTTCGTTGTATAGGAATAAGGTCTATGATGTTGAAAAATGTGTTGTTTTGAGGTTGTGATTTTGCAGTCTAGAATTGTATCCTGGGATTGATGTTATGAGGTTCACTATGGCATGAAGGCTAAATATAACTAGGGTTTGAATCTATGTTTGGGGTATGACGTAAGGATATGCGTTGAAGCATGAAAGTTAAGGGTATGATGATGTTGTGAAATGCATGAAGTATGAACCATGCAAGTGAAGTAAGAAGTACTATGTGTATAAAGATCTTAGATTGGTCCCTGTACAAGTCTTACTGAGTTGTTGCTCAGGTGAGGAGACTAGTATCTCGAGTAGGTTGGTGCCTACAAGATTTTTAATAGTAGGTTGTTGTTGGCCCTTGGTTATGGAAGAAAGGTGAAGTACGAGCTGCATGGAAGGCACATTGACTGAGATTGGGTCGAAGTAGTCAAAGAAGTAGAAAAGAAGGAGTGAAGTAAGGGAAAACGATTCGTTGAATGAGATGATCGAGGAGAACAGATCTGCAAGGAAGATGGATCATGGACAACTCAGCAAGCGAAAAAAGCCACCAACGATTGCTTTGGAGCACTTCACGGTAAAGACGGAAAGATAGGCTGGTGAATCCATGGAAACGCGGGTCAAGTTGACCTAGGGTTTTAGACACCTAGGGTTTTGGTATCTAGATTTTTGACACCTAGACGTTTGTCATTGTAATGTATAAATAAAGGTCTAGAGGACCTGGGATCGATTGGTTGTTCGTTGTTGTTCGTTTTGAGTTGGTCATTGTGAGTTAAGACAATCATTATTGGCGTTGTGTAACAGAAGTGTTGTGTGTGAGAGCATTCTTGCATTGTAAGATCTTCAACTGGGTGTGAAGATCAACCCTGCAACTGGGTGTGTAGGGAGGGGAGATAGAGAAGAGAGAAAGAGGGAGAGATCTGCAAGCTAAGTGCACAAATAGAACTGTATGTTTTCATATAATATCAAGAAATGCAATTATGTGGACGTAGCCCTAGGGAGAGGGTGAACCACATATATCTTGATGTTCTGTGTGATTGATGATGTGTTCTTTTTCTTTTTGTTATTCTGTTATTGCATAATTGTGGTAGATCTGAGATATAGTTCACGTAGTAGGCTTAAAGGAGACAAAGAATAACTAGATCTCTGTGTGTTGTTCCTTTGAATCCGCTTGCATTTCCTCTAGTTGTAGACACCTGTGTCCTGCAACCCCCTATTTCTACTTCAGGTGACAGGATCCACTGAAGTAGAGGAAGAGAAGACTGAGGAACCTCGTCGAGAAGAGTCAGAGACTTCAGGAACTGCATTGACTGTCGAAGTAAGTACTATCACTCCTCCTGTTGTTTTAGCAGTGTTAAGTAACCAGAGTAGTCAAAGTTATCAGAACACTTAGAGCATTGTTACCAGCAGTTCAGTACATACTCAGTCAAGAAACCTAGAAAGATCTATGGTAGATGAAATGAGGCTACCTATCTTTAGAGGAGATGGATCTGAAGATCCTGATGAGCATTGGTTCTTATGCGAAGTTGTATGGAGTATTAAGCAAGTCAATGATAAAGCAGTTAAGAGAGCTCAGTTTGGTACTACCTTGAGAGACCGTGCACTAAGTTGGTATATGAAGTTTTCTACAACGATTGCACAGCCTAAACCGTTGAATACCATCAAGACTGCGTTGAGTGCAGAATTCAAGAAACCCAAATTAGAGTCACAGTGCATTACATAACTAAAATAAATCAAGCAGAGGGTAGTTGAACCTGTTTGGGAGTTTGATCAGAGGTTTAAAACCTTGACAGGTCGTTTGAGTTTTCAGATCCTAGACAAGCAAAACAAGGAATGGTTCATTGATACCCTCTTACCACACATCATAGTTCCTCTAATGCAACAGAAGGTTGCTTCGCAGGTTGAGGTGTTGGAGATCTCCATGAAGCTAGACTCAGCCCCTATGGGAGAATCCAACTCAGGTATGAGTCAAATTTTGAGTCAGCTAACTAGCTTATCTCTGAAGGTCGAAGATATGAAGAAATACAAGGGAAAAGATAAAAGATAAGACATCTCCTGTATCAGATGCAAATCAGAAGGCCATGATAAGGAGCATTGTCCCCTATTTCATGAGTACTTCGCTTCTGGAGCTCTGAGCCCTTTGAAGCAGGTTACTCTACCTTGGTGCGAGGTATGTAGAAATAGACATCGCCCTAGTGAATGCTATTACATGAACAAATATGTCCAGACACCTACAAAACTTTACTTCACATTCTATAAAACTATGGGTCATGATGAGAAGGACTGTAGAGCTTATGAACTCTTGCATGAAAGATCAAGGGACACATATAGGATGCAAGGCGAAGTACAACATGAAGGAAATGCTATGCAGTTTAACTCTCTAGGAAGAGGGAACTTCAACCCTCATGGTGGATTCAAAGGAAGAGGACAAGGAGGAGGTATGGGTCGAGGTCAAGGTCAGATCATTTGTTATAACTGTGCATAGTCAGTACATTTGGCAAGGGACTGTCAGAACCATTGTACCACTTACAGCTATTGCAACTCATTTGAACGTGTTATTGAAGATTGTCCCGTGTTGTTAGCTAAACTTCAAGAGAGATGAGGAGGAAACTAGCAAGTATGATTAATATCAGCAGAACCTCGCGGAGAGAACCCCATAGTCGTTACTATCACTAGAGGAGGCGTCGTTACAGGAGAAGACAGAGTGACCCCGGGGAAGGCTACAGAAGAATCAAGGGTCAGAAGAGCTGCAGAGAAGACACGAGTGTTTGATCTAAGGGAAGAAAAGTAGACATTTGAAAAGGCAAGAAGAGAATTTGGAAGAGGCCAGGCTTCCTCGTTAAAGACACAACCATAAGTGAGAGAATGTGGAATTCCCTTGTCATTTGATCAGTCTGCATCACATGGAGAAGAAAAAGAGGTAAGCAAGCTTGTGTAATTCTTATGTACTTGCATTAATTTGATTAAGGATGAAAGATTTGTACAAGAACTACAAAATTTGATGAGATAGTATGATATCGATAGGGTAGACCCTCTGCTGAATAGAGAAGTACATCAAGTATCTAGAAAGAGAAGGTCAAATAAGGAATTACACCTTAATGCTCAGATTGGAGACTATGACATAGATTATGTGGTCCTCGACTTGGGATCATAAGTCAATGTTATGACGAAGCAGACTTCGACACTAATGCGAAAACCAAAGCTAATTTATTCCCCTATCGGGCTAAGGATGGCCAATTAGCAGACAATAATCCCCTTTGGAAGACTAGAGCATGACCCGGTGGACATCGATGAGGTAAGGACGTTTGCGGACTTCAAGGTGATTGAGATAGTTGACGGTAGTTGTCCTTATCCTGCGCTGTTAGGAATTGATTGGGCTTTCAACAATTCCATTGTTGTTGACCTAAAGAAAAGAAGAATGAAATTTGAAGGTGATGGCCTTAGGGTCATTGCACCTCTTGATCCTGATGAAGGTCATAGGTACACAGAACTCGTCAGAGAATAAGACCGCGCATACGAGCTAGAGACTATATATAAATTGACAGCAAGACAATAGGATTATATTAATCCTATGGCAAATGGGAATTTAAGCTGGCGAAGTGACAATGCATGCTTATCGAATTCGGAAGAAGCACTAGAGAATTGGCATAACAAAATGTATGAAGTTATTGTGCGCAGATGTGCTAGATTGACTAGGGAAGTTCGTTGGATTGGCACAAAAGTAAGTAATTTACCCACATTTGATGGTTTAAATCATTGAGAAACCTTATTATTAGAAATTAAAGAAACTGTACCAGTACAACAGGGACTGTTGGCATTGGACGAAGCCTTGAAAGAAACGCTAGCATGATGGTGGGGAACACATAAGAAAAACATCGCAGAGTGGGTGCAATGTCGCACTTTGATGACAGTGCGCTTTTCAGAACAAGTACAAGGGTGTGAAGTTAGATACATAGGTCAAATTTTTCTGAAGGACCATGTGCGAAGTTGTGAGGAGGCCTAGAGCAGCATTCCTCAAGATCAGTGGGTACATAAGTTCATCAACACTTTGGACACAACGCCTATTAATTGGTATCTTTAGGCAGAACTGCGCCTCACCACTGTAGATTGGTATGGTATGACTTAGAACTTTGTAGCTACATTTTTATTTGAAAGTCAGTACCCCTCAGTAGATCAAGCTCTACAAGTTGTAAGACATAAATTCTTTCGGGAGGCACCTAACCTCCCTTTGGAGCAAGAAGAGGATGAATGGACTGCACCTCTTCAAAAATTGCAAGGTTGTTAAAATATCTATGTTGATGAAGACGATGATCCTAGGAATGTGAACATCGCAGAAACAGAAGGACATGGAGACATAGAAGGACCAAGATTCGAATTACCTTTTATTGAAAAACCAATCAAAATCAATAAAGTTAATATTGGGATAGAGCAAGAACCTAAGCTCGCAAACATTGGATATTATTGGGATTATGCCACTATTGACAAGATCACAGAATTATTGCATGAATATCATAACTTTTTTCCAACCAAGTTCACCACCATGAAGGACATTAAAGGGCCCATGGGAGAAATGAAGATCCCCTTGAAACCCGATGCAAGGCCAGTCAAACAACAACCCTATAGATTGAACCCCAAATATAAACAGAAAGTCAAGGTTGAATTAGAGAGAATGTTGGAAGCAGGAATCATAGAACCTGTTGAAGAGTCATAATGGATTAGCCCTATAGTGGTCCAAGATAAGAAGTCAAGAGAGATCAGGATCTGTGTAGATCTCAGGAAGTTGAACGATGATTGCTTGCATGACCCATTCCCCACACCTTTTACAGATGAGGTTCTAGATAATGTGGGAGGATAGGAGTTATATTCCTTCACAGATGGATTTTCAGGTTATCACCAAATCAGGATTGCCAAGGAAGATCGCCATAATAACACATTTGCAACAGAATGGGGTTCCTTCCACTACACAGTGATGCCTTTCGGACTGAAGAATGCACCAACCATCTTTTCTAGGGTGGTGGTCGAAGCATTTAAGGATTTTTTACATAAATTTTTGGAAGCATATTTTGATGATTGGATTGTTTTTAGCTTATTGCAAAATCATATTAAATGTTTAAGGCTAATGTTGGATAAGTGCACGCAGTGTCAGATTGCCCTGAACCTGAAGAAGTGTATCTTATTTTCACCCTTTGGAGTGTTGCTAATCCATATTGTGTGTAAGCATGGGTTGCTGGTAGATCCTTCAAAGATCTCCATCATTGTGGATCTACCTCCTCCTACTTTGTTAGACAACTGCGCATTACACTGGGACATACGGGATACTACAGAAAGTTCATCAAGGGCTATGCACAGATAACAAATCCTATGGAGAATTTATTAAAGAAAGATTGTTAGTTCCAATGGTCAGAGGAATGTCAGTAGAGCTTCGACACGCTGAAACAGAAAATGGTCACTGCGCCCATTCTCGTTTTCCCAGATTGGAGTAAGGAGTTTCATGTGCATGTTGATGCATCATCAATTACATTAGGAGTAGTGTTAGCACAACCAGGAGCAGGAGATATTGACCATATGTTAGCCTTTTCTAGCAGGAAGCTCTCTACAACTAAGATAAATTACACTGCCACTGAGAGAGAAGGTTTACCCATGGTGTACGCACTATAGAAGTTTCGACACTACTTGTTGGGAGGACATTTTAAGATGTTCATTGATCACTCTGCTTCGAAGTACCTAGTCAACAAGCCAGTGTTGGGGGGAAGAATATGCAGATGGCTACTGTTATTCTAGGAATATGATTTTGAGATTATGGTCAAGCCAGGGAGAATGAACAAGGGACCTGACCACTTGTCTAGGTTAGAACTCTGATCAACCTACCAGTTTGGAGGATACACTACCAGATGCACAGTTGTTGGCCATTAGAAAAGTTGATGATCACTTCGTCGAGATAGTCCAGTTCCTATCAACATGAATGGCACCTCATGAATATATAGTCATTCAGAAGAAACCGCTGGTAGTTCGTGCTGCAGATTTTTCACTTATAGTTGGACAACTTTATAAGATGGGACCTGATGAGATCCTGAGGGGATGTGTTATGGAGGCAGAAAGATCACTGATTATGGTAGAAGCACATGAAGGCATTCTAGAAGGACACTATACAGGGAAAGCAATAGCGCAGAAGGTTCTTAGAGCTAGCCTCTAGTGGCCCACTTTACACAAAGATGCTAAGGAATACGACAAAGCCTGTGATGTATGCCAAAGAGTTGGGAAACCTTCCAGAAGAGATGAGATGCCTTTAGCACCTCAGCTAACCTTACAGGCATTTGAGAAATGGGCTATTGATTTCGTGGTACCTATCAACCCATCAGGAAAGCGCACACGAGCTCGATACATTATCACTGCAACATAGTATTTGACCAGATGGGCAAAAGCAAGAGCAGTTAAGGACATTAGTGCAACTATAGCTATGCGATTCATATTTGATGATATCATAACCAGATTTGGATGCCCAAAGATCCTTATGAGAAATCAAGGTACACATTTTATCAATAAGACTGTTGAAGCCTTGACTCGGGAATTTGAAGTTCATCATCAGAAGAGCACACCTTACCACCCACAGGCGAATGGTACAGTCGAAGATTTCAATAAGATCTTGGAGACAACGTTGTCGAATATTTGCAGTGTGAATAGGGATGATTGGGATTTGAGGGTACCAACAGTGTTATGGGCATACAGAACTACTGGCAAGAAGTTGACAATGCAGACTCCCTTTAAGTTGGTTTATGGTCTAGAAGCAGTCGTACCTATGGAATATTTGGTTTTTAGTCTAAGAATTGCAACATTTACAGATATGGACAACACAAGCATTGTGCAAGACTAGCTTGCGCAGTTGGTGGAACTAGAGGAAGACAAGTTTATTGCAGGATTCCATCAGCAGGTATAGAAGGAACAAGAAAAGGCCTACCATGATAGACATATCAAGAAGAAAGCCTTTAAGCAAGGAGATCTGGTATTGGTATACGACAACAAGTTCATGAAGCATCCAGGGAAGTTCAGGACACATTGGCTTGGGCCATATCAGGTTGCTTATGTTACAGAAGGAGGAACTACGCAGTTGAAGACTTTAAATGGAGAATCGAAGGAAGGTTTAGTGAATGGGAGCTAGTTGAAATTGTAATATGACAACCAACTGCCTCGTAGCTCTCAGTAAAAGCATAAGAAGAAGGGTCTAGGTACTAGATGCAATTGAAACTGGGTACCAGACACAAAAAAGGCAGTTTGCACAAGGAAGGGAGGAACAAAACATAGAGCACAGGCTGCTCAGCGCAGTTTGAAGATGAAGTAAACAGAAGGTTTAGACCTGCAGTGCCTCAAGACGAGTCACATGTGAGTGTTGGGGGGCTGTTGGCCCTTGGTTATGGAAGAAAACAAAGATTAAGGAAGAAAGGTGAAGTACGAACTGCGTGGAAGGAACATTGACTGAGATTGGGTCGAAGTGGTCAAAGAAGCAGAAAAGAAGGAGTGAAGTAAGGGAAAACGAATAATTGAACGAGAAGATCAAGGAGAACATATCCGCAAGGAATATGGATCGTGGAAAACTCAGCAAGTGGAAAAATCCACCAACGGTTGCTTTGGAGCACCTCCCAGGAAAGACAGAAGGACAAGCTGGTGAAGCCCTGGAAACACAGGTCAAGTTGACCTAGGTTCTTAGACACCTAGGGTTTTGGTATCTAGGGTTTTGAAACCTAGACGTTTGTCTTTGTAATGTAAAAATAAAGGTTTAGAGGACCTAGGATCGGTTGGTTGTTGGTGGTTGTTTGTTCGTTGTTGTTCGTTCTGAGTTGGTCAGTGTGAGTTAAAAGAGTGACTATTGTCATTGTGTAAGAGAAGTGTTGTGTGTGAGAGCATTCTTGTATTGTAATGTCTTCAACTAGGTGTGAAGATCAACTCGGTAGGTTGGTGTGCAGGGAGGCGAGATAGAGAAGAGAGAAAGAGGGAGAGATCTGCAAGTTAAGTGCGCAGATAGAATTGTATGTTTTCATATAATATCAAGAAACGCAATTCTGTGGATGTATCCCTAGGGAGAGGGTGAACCACGTATATCTTGTTGTTTTGTGTGATTGATGTTGTGTTCTTTTGGTTTATGTTATTTTGTTATTGCATCATTGTGGTAGATCTGAGATATAGTTTGCGCAGTAGGCTTAAAGGCGATAAAGAATAACTAGATCTCTATGTGTTGTTCCTTTGAATCTGCTTGCATTTCCTCTGGTTATAGACACTTGTGTCCTACAACCCCCTATTTCTACTTCCTGTGAGACTGCATCTACTTTGTAGGTGTTGCCGAAAGGGCCTATAGTTGGGGCTTGTTGGTGCATTGTTAGAGTTGAACCTTGGGTCTACTCCTGTGCCAACAGTTGGCGCCTACAGACATATATAAAGATATTTTTTTGTGGTTTTATCCCACAATGTTTTCCAAATTAAACTTTGTGTACTATGATTTGTGTTTACTATTTACATGCATTTACATGTATGTGCTTAACCTATTTGAAGAAGAAATCATTTGGATGAGCAAAAGACATTATGTAGTGGCACTCTCAACTACAGGAGATGAATACATGGTAGCCACTCAGGCAAGCAAGGAAGTAGCATGGTTACAGAGATTGTGTTCGGGCATTTTGTTGGTACAACAAGATTTAAGGATAGATTGTAACAATCAGAGTGCAATCTTTCTGGCAAAGAACCCAACTTATCATTCAAAGACAAAGCATATTTATGTTGTTGTATTACTTTGTGAGAGACATGGTTGAAGGCAAGAAGGTGTTGTTGATGAAAGTGGACACTTTGAATAATGTCATAGATTCATTGTCAAAGTCTGTGAGCATAGAGAAGTTATCCTGGTGTAGAGAAACAATGGGCATTGTTGACCTCAATGGTTGACTATGTAATCTTGTGACCCTCTGTATGCAAAGAAAACAACAAGTGGGAAAATGTTGGATATGTGTTATATTCTTTGCACAACCAACCCCATGTGTTGCATTATGCTCAGTGCAATAGGGGGTCACAAAGGGGGGGGATATCCCCTGTCTCCAAGGGCTTGCAGAGGGGTGGAACCCCCAAAAAAAAAAAATTGGGCAATTTTCGCATCCATTTTTTAGTAGTTTACAACATGTGGTTTTCACTTTTGGCAGTTTTGTGGTGAATTGGAGGATTTGTGGCTTAGCCCACGGTTTTTAATTTTGGTTAAGGAATTAGGGTGGTAATATAATCCAGGTCAATGGATTAGGGGTTTTCGATGCAGAGAGATCATATATATATTGTATTGTAAATAATGGAGTTTGAGGATGATGAATAAGAATTAGAGGTGCAACTCTACACAAGTTGTTGGTTTTCTCGGTTTGGGTTCCAGGGAAATCTCTGAGTATATGTGTGATTGCAATTGTGTTGTTTTCTACTTTTAAGAATCTATGTGTGCATTACATTACTATAAAAGGTTTAAAACTTGTAACATTTGAGGACTAGGAAGTCGACACTAGGTGTTGTAATGGAGTGAAGAGCCTATCAAATTGTGTTTTTCTATCAAAGTTTTACTCCAAGGGTCACAATTATTTTTGTTATTTGCACAGGCTAACCTAAGGTAAGTGAAAATTTCTTGTTTGAACATAGGGTACTGTTGTGTTAGCAACAACCCCTCCTCGTGATTTTCCTTCTATTCTTAAAAAAAAAAATTATTCAAAATTGAAGTTGTCATGGAACCCCTCCTTTTGTTTCTTTCAACTTTTCAAGGTCCATTTTGACTTAGTATAGGTCATTCATTCTTATAATTTTATCTCAAGTCACAAGCTCCAAGCTTGTGCTATCCCTAGACCAAATTAGACTTGAATATGCTTTTCCTTCATATCTTCATCTAGCACTGATATAGACTGTGTTGCTAGCCCAAATTCTTCCAAGCATTGATACATTGGTCAAGGAAAGTATTTCCAATGTTGATACATCGAAAAAATAAATTATTAATGGCACCAAAACATTGACGAAGGAAAGTCTTTTCGACGTCAATACACCTTCCTTCAACACTCAAAGTTTTCCATTTTCAGCGAAACATGACATCATCCAAGGAAAGACTTCTTAGAGTTGATGCATCAACGGAGGAAAGACTTCTCAGCATTCAAACATTGATGGAGGAAAGCATTTTTAGCGTTGATACATCGAAAAAAGAAATTCTTTCTGGCATCAATACATCAGCGAAGGAAAGTCTTTCTGGCATCGATACACCTTCCTTCAACACTCAAAATTTTCCATTTTTGGTGAAACGGGACATTGGCCAAGGAAATACTTCTTGACGCTAATACATCAATGGAGGAAATACTTCTCAACACTGATACATTGACTGAGGAAAGTCTTTCTGACACTGATACATCGATGACAAAAATTCTTTCTGACATTGATACATTGACAAAGGAAAGTCTTTTCGATGATGATACATCGAAGAAGGAAGGTATTTCTGACACCGATACATCGACAATCAAAATACTTCCAAGCACCGATACATGGATAATTAAATGCCTTTACGATTGTCTTATTTTCAATTTACGTGCCCAAATGATTATAATAACATTTTAGAACCTTGTTTTCCACACCATTTGAAATCTTCATAACGCAAGGACTCCTTTTTCGCTCTAGATAGACTAGAACCTTAGCTACACCATGTTGCTTTCCACTCAAGGCCCCATTGGTTTGCCACTCACACGCTAACAAGTAGGCCACAACCCTTTTTCTTCACATTTCTCATTCTTATTGATAAAGTTACATAAGTTAAACATGATAAAAGGATTCTGCAACCAACAAGCGAACACCTCCTCCCTAACCTTGTTTTTCCTTTATTTTTGCATGGTACACCTTTCCAATGTACGGGTACACTTAGTTTTAAGGCCCCACTCAATTTTTTTTCCTGCGGTTGAGTTCAAACCCCATACAAAATCCTTTTAATTAAGCTTTGATTATCAACCACAAGAGCCACCAGAAGCACTTCTTCGCTCATTGTATGCATGTCACTTTGTTAGAGAAGGAGGAATATCATATATTATCCCTTCAGATGTTCTAGGCTATAAATGGAACTATCCCGAGGCACCTCGGAGCTAAAACTCAGATATGGTTTTAAAGTTGTAATGTGGTGGAAATCTTCATGATAATATTATTTAACTTCTTACAACACTTGAAATGTTTTAGACACGATTATAAGAGGACTCTCAACCCAAGAGGAATTTTCCCATGTGTATCAGACATATAGGATTTGTTATCGCACAATTTGTACTTTGATCAAATTAAAGGTTAATGGAAAGAAAATTGGTGTAACTGTAGGTTATCCTGTCACTGCCACCTCAATAGGATGTCTCTTTCTATTTAGGGTTGATGGCTCAAGGGAGACATCCCCAGTGACCTGGGGGTTTGAGAAGGCAAGGTCAAGATGTCTATGAAAATTTCCCCTCTCACAAGTCACACTGATCAAAAAGTCTAGGGGTTTTAACCAATGAAGTAGTGAAGTATCAAGGTGTACCTGCCCGAAACAAAGCAACAAGAAAATATATCTTTCGCAAGTACAACTTGATGTTAGTAGTTCATAAAACCACAGACTTTATCAATAAAAGAAAATGGCTGATATAATGGTGAAGCAAACATAAATTTGTAGTAGCAATATTTATGAGACAACAACTTCACAATAAGTGCCTTAAAATGGCTTCAAAATGACAAAGAATAATCAATCATTACCATCAAAATACTAGCATTTGTCAGAAGCAAATAAGGCAGTGCATTAATCAACTTTTTCAATTGCTTTTACATGCTTTTAGTGCTGCAAAAGATGGTTGTAGCTTACTTTAGTAACAGCAGCAACAAAGTTAGTATATTAGACTATTGTAATGTTAGGAGCGGTTAGTAGAAAGCTTAAGGTATAGGTTTTGATAGTTGTTTTTGTCAATCACTCAATAGCAAGTCTTAGATTAGTGCCTTTAGGGTAAATGGAGTTTTTTAAGTAGAAATAAATCTTGAAGGAAAAGATGATAGCAAGAGAACCATAGACAAGAGAGGCCAATAGTTGAAGTGTTGGCAACCCAAGGCTTCAACTACCAAAACCTAGGAGGAAATAGCTACTAGGGTGTAGGTAACCCTAGGCCCTAGTAGTTTTCCTCCTTATTTAGCTCAAGGATGAAGTAATGATGGCTTAGATGAAGCAAAAAATGCCAGGGTGTTGCAATGGCAAGGCCCTTAGCAAAAGCTTCAAGAAAATCGACTTCTTGGCAAAATCTAGTAGGTGAAAGCTCTTACGGCAAGGACAATAACATGTGCTTAGACTCCTAGGGTTTTAAGCTAGAAATTTCATAATATTAATGTAAATTCAAGATAAACATAACTATAACCATTCAATGAAGAAGAGTTTCAGAAATCTTAATTACATTCATCAAGAATCATCATGCCAATACCCTAGTTGAACACTTCCACCAAGAAAATTGCAAAAATAATCCAAAATAAGCCTCCTTCAACAAGTGCACACTAAATTTCATTCATGTAAACCCAAATAGGGCGCAAATTTCAGACCTCGCCAAGTGTGAGTGAAAGATGATGAAAAATACAAGGGAAAAAACCCTTATTTATATAGTTTCAATCACCATAATTAGGTCAAAAAGGGCGACATGGCCAGTTTACATGTAATATCCAGTTTTTACATTAAATGACATAATGAAACCCTAAATCAAGTAGAAAAGGTGAATTCATGCCCTTTTAGGGTGACGTTAGGCCTTTTTAGGGCAATGTTGGCCTCCATGAGAAAAACGTTAGGCCTCCTAATGCCTCTGGATCAAACCACATGTGCCACTTGGTAGACAACTGCCTCCAAAGTGTCCAAAATGTTGGGTGACATCATGGGTCACATGGGTGATGTCATGGGCCTTCTAAGGCCTACATCATAGTGAGAAGGGAAAGACCCCCCTAGGTCCAAGCCTTC
>JASDQU010685994.1:44702-55598 GCA_032191745.1 Picea mariana | reverse complement strand
ATGCTTGAAAGGTATGGCCAAGTTACTATTATTGCATGGGACCTTTATTTCAATTCTTTTATGCCCTCTTTTTCTTTCATTTTCTTTTTCTTTTTCTTTTCTTTTTCTTTTTTCTTTTTCCTTTTTTCTTTTCTTTTTCTTTTTTCTTTTCAAATTATTTGCAGAATGAAAAATCATTTGTCAACAAAAACACTGGATACAGATAATATCCCAGTCACCAATTGATTCCCATAATTTATGGGGTGATAGCACCTTCAACAGGTATCTGGTTCTGAGAGACTATCATTATTGGATGGTTTTTCAGGGTACAACCAAGTCCTGATGTCTCCTCCAGACCAAATTAAAACTACCTTCGACACTCCATGGGGCACCTACGCTTACAGGAAAATGCCCTTTGGACTGATTAATGTCGGTGCCACTTTCCAGAGAGCGATGGACATCGCTTTCTGAGGTTTAATCAATCAATCTGTCATAGTTTACCTAGATGATGTTACTGTATTTTCCAAAAACAAAACTGATCATCTAGCTCATTTAAGAGTCGTTCTACAGCGATGTCGTAAATACGACATTTCCTTAAATCCTAAAAAATATATCTTTGCAGTAGAACAAGGTAAACTATTAGGATTCATTGTGTCAAGCAAAGGGATGATTATTGACCCTGAAAGGACTCAAGTCATCTCGAAACTTCCCCCTCCCTCATCCAAAAAGTCTATGCAGTCTTTCTTAGGCCAGATAAACTTCGTCAGGAGATTCGTTCCCAGTTTCTTCGAGATGGTGAGACCTTTACAGAATTTAATTAAGAAAGACGCGCAGTATCATTAGGGACCCTTAGAAAATCAAGATTTTAATTCAATAAAGAAGGCCATAATAGATGCTCCTTCTCTCATGAGCCCCGACTTTTCGCAAGACTTCACGCTTTACACATTTGCTTCTGACCGCTCCTACATCGCTGTCCTAACTCAAAAGAACACTGAAAACAATGAAGTACCCATTGTCTTTATGAGCTCTACTTTCACAGGCGTGGAAATTAATTACCCATCAGTAGATCAGCAAGCCTACGTTGTTTTTAAATCAGTCAAGCACTTCCAATCTTATCTTTTGAAATCTAGGACAAAGATGATTGTCCCTTACCCAGCCGTCAGGAATCTGTTAGTGCAGAAAGAACTAGGCGAAAAGAGGGCGAACTAGGTTACCTCCTTGCAGGAGTACGACATAGAAATAACCCCAGCTCAAATAGTGAGAGGCCAAGGGTTGTGAAAGTTAGTTTCTTACTCAACAGCAGGACAGCAAGAAGAAAACGATATGCCAAACCTAGGACAGCACAATCAAAATGCAATCTGTTGTGCACAAAACTATGTCAGTCCATGGTATGATGATATAAAATTCTGTCTTGAACATGGGTCAGCCCCCCGTCACCTGGATCCTACTAAAAGAAGAGTGTTAAGATTAAAATTTGCCTCCTTTCATTTGATTAATGGTATTTTGTTTCATCAAAATTTTGATGGAGTACTAATGCGTTGTCTTGAGAAAGATGAAGCAGAAAAAGCCTTATTAGAATTGCATGTAGGAGAAGATGGTGGGAATTTTGGTGGTGACACCACTGCCCATAAAGTTTTGAGGGCTGGTTATTACTGGTCCACACTTTTCAGAGATGCCCATGCCTTGTGTCGCAAGTGTATTATTTGTCAAAAAACATCCAAGTGGATACAAAAACCAGCCTTTCCTTTGCAGCTTGTTTCAGTAGACTCCTCTTTTCAGCAGTGGGGTCTTGATATTATAGGTCCAATCAATCCACCATCCTCACAGCAGCATAAGTTTATCATAACAGCCACAAATTACTTCGCTAGGTGGTCTGAAGCTACCACATTAAGAACTGTGAATACCAGTCAGGTAATTGCCTTTTTAAATTCAAGTATTATTACTCGTTTTGGTATCCCTGACTGTTTAGTATTCAATAATGCTTCTTATTTTTTCGTCTCTTGAGATGAGCGAGTTCACTCTAGAAAAATGAATTAAATTGAAGTATTCTGCCAACTACTACCCCCAGGGCAATGGATTGGCAGAATCAACAAATAAGAATCTGATTAAAATCATCAAGAGAACGGTATCTGAAAATCACAAAAATTGGCATAATGCACTATTAAACGCAATATGGGATGATAGGGTAACACCAAAGACTGTTGTAGGTAACTCTCCCTTCTTTCTCGTCTATGGCAGAGAAGTAATTCTGCCACCACATATTCTTCTTCCCTCACTACAGCTATCATAGAAAATACAAGAAGAAGACTATCCCCCTTTGGAGAACCAAATTAACTCTTTAATGAAACTAGAAGAGGTAAGAGCTCAAGCTAAACGTAAGTTAGATCATCATAAACTAGTGGTCAAAAGTTGGTTTGATTCCAACTCTGCCTCTGATAGGAACTTCAAAGTAGGTGACCTTGTCTTGAAATGGGACAAACTGCATGAGGGAAAGGGAGAGCATACCAAGTTTCAGAACTTATGGCTTGGACCATTTTTAATTGCTGAGAAATTGGGTCCTAGCTCTTTCCGATTACAGAGTCTAGAGGGATAGCCAGACACCTATCCGGTGAATGGCCAAGCTCTGAAAAGATATTTCTCTTGATGACAACCCTGTGTATACTGTGTAAATATTTTTATTTTGTTTGCTTTTCTTTTACTGTTTTGGTTTTGATTTTTTCCCTTGAGCTTATCATTTTTTGTTTTTGGAAATACACATACCTTCATTTTGAATTGTTCAGACAAAGAAAAAAGAAAATTCTTTCACTGAAATGACTGCTGAAAAATTGACTAAACATCAATTATAATATACTTCTGAAATTTACAGCCATGTTAGGCAAAGACTGTTGTTTGAAAGAAGTTAACTGATTTCGATCTGTGAGTAAATCCTATCACGATCATCCATTATCTTCTTACGCTGTCCATGTTCCTTAGGGGAATAACTCAGGATGTCTCCCTGCCTTAGAAGGTTGGTTTTGTAAACAAACCATCTCTGAATCTTAATGAAGGAAATTTTTAAAAAATTCTTTCAAGTTCTATAAAAATATGTTTAAAATATCATAATTTTCAGTGTCACCCCGCTCAATTATATATCTTTAAAAAATTAAATAATAAAAGAGCTGTGGGAAGTTCTTGTAAACTCATCGAGATGTTGAACAGGTCTGCTGGCAGTGGGTAAATGCATGCATGATGCCAAGACAACTTCATCGAGGTACTAAACAGGCCCACTGGCAGCGAAGCAATGTCGGGTATATGAAAATTTGTAAGTATGAAATCTCTTGACCTTAAAATGTCCTTTATTCTGATCTGGAACTTCTTGGCAGGATACAGATATTAGAGTGGGTTAAATGGCAACCCTGTCAAGGCTATGAATGCCTGCTGGCAGCAATGGCTCTGTCAACAGTATTCGGGATTTTATCTTTAATATTGTTGCTCACTTGTCTTAAGACTGTTATCAGTTTTCATCCTTTAAGCACTGCTGGAACATTTGATTAATGATGATGTTTAAACAATTTTCTGGTTGTTTTTGAGTTAGAATTATTCTCATTATCATAATCTGAATTTGTTCTTTTGGCAGAGATAACTGCTTCTACCAGTGTGTCGCCATTGTTGGCAGCCATTTCACATTTTTATCCTATCTTTATAAGATACCTACCCAAGTGTTTTGGAACCCTTGATTCTCATCACAATCTTTTGAATAAAACAACACTATTATCTTGCGTAGTTGCATACCTGCCTTTTGTTCTCATTTTCACGACTACAATCATGAAAACCTTGAGTTCGAAGTCATGTCGATGGCATTAAAATCATCATTGGATTATTATGGTTACACTTGTCTACGTGTTCATTGCACTTCTAATTCAATAATGGTCACACAGTTGGCAAGACACCAAATCTTGAATCACTTTGCATTTGTTAAATATGACTTCATTTTATAAGTTTACGATGCAATGGTATTCTAGTGATTGTGATTGGATCCTTGATACAATGGTGGTTTGATGTTTTATTGTTTTTGATCAAATTCCTTGGTGCAATGATTTCATGAGAACGCATTAACATTGTGATCAGACCCTTAACGCAATGGTTTCATACAAAGAATAAGTTTTATGGTCAAATCTTTGGTGCTAAATTCAAAATATTGTTTTAAATCATGCAAACACTATTGCTTGTGCAAATATTCGGGTCGACTTATCATAGTTTTTAATAGTTGTTTGATTCGCATTGTTTTTAACACACACCACTAATGATTTGAATCACCATAGAGTCATCGATTGTACATTCCTATATGAATGTTTTGCATGGGTTTATTTCGTTCCACCACCCTTGCACACTTAGGCATTAATGTCTGCCTTGTATCTCAGGTTACCTCTGTTGGTTTCGGGGAAGCCTGTGAGCTTGCGGTCCTGCGTATACCCTGTCCAAACCCCTGTCCGTTTACCCTACTCACTGTGTACTCTCTCCTATGGCACCTGTGGTGCGCATAGAACCTAATGGCATCCAAACGCTCCTGCTATTTGACAATGCTCATAAAGACCTAGAAAATAGTGGTTGGCTAGTTTTTATCCAAAAATTTGAGGGTTTCAACCTTACATTCGCCCAACAGTTTTCCCTCACGTTCGATGGATGCAGGGCTAAGGTTGGGGATATCCAACTTGAGCTAAATGAGGAATTCCTCATCTCAGCTACAAGCTTACCAGCTAGAGGGCAGAGGTGGTTTAAGAATTAAAAAGTGTACGAAGTGCCATGGCCGCTCCTATTCACAACGAGGAAGATTGTTAGTTGTGATAGAGGTATGCCCGCCACTGCCCTTAAGACCAGGTGGCATGATATTTTAGTGGTTGTTAAGAAATTCATGACTTGCGAAGGTCGTTATGGTTTGGTGTTTCTTTATCATCTCAGGTTGCTTATGAATTTTATAGACTACCCTCTAAATATCCCGCACTATCTCCTACGCAGTCTTTATAAAATGTTCAAACGATTTAAGCGTGAGAGGGATAATAGCAGCCTTTTCCATCACTGTTTGATCAAAATCATTATCATTCATCATTTGAAGCTTAGTGGTGACTGTTGGCAAGCCTTCCTATCAAGGAATGGCTTTGCCACTCCCAAGTGTGTTCAAGTGGACAAGGTTGTGGTCACTGAAACCTTGGTTGGGCCTGCCGTGCCACCTCCTACCCTTCTACCCCCTGTCAAACCCTCGAATTGCCCCAACATTGACCTACCCGATACCATGGCCAACCCATGTGCTAAAGACAATACTAAGACCATCAAGAGGCCTGTAAGGAAGAAAGGCAAAGATGATATTGGTGTAAATAGTAAGGGAAAGAAGAATGCACGATGGATATCTAGATGTGCTCGGAACAAGCCCAAACAAAACGTTGACCACAAGCTTATTGTTTTGAGTGAGGTTTCAGAATCTGAGATTGAACGCTTCTTAGCCAAGGAATACCCTTACTCGCATGGCCTCTTTTCTATTGAATCCTATGACTATGTTTCCAACCTACCTCTGTGCCTCAAGGATGACCCTAACTTCCCAGGAATTAAGCTTCACAGTGGAACCCCTGGTAACTTGAAAGAACCCTCACCTATAATGCCAAGGCCCGATCAACCACCGTGTACTCAATGCAATTATTGGCTTGAACGTTACTACATGGATGTTCCCCTGTTGCAATCTAAAATTAAATCATTGGAGGAATGGGTTACTGTGTTGTCAAAGGAAAACGACAGGCTACAAGCCAACGAGAAGAAGCAAAAGTCTATGGGTTCAATTGTCTTCAGAAATGTTGAGGCAACTACTGCCTTTGTCAACTCAAAGTTATCCTGACCGAATCATTTTTCTACAGCCCAGGTATGTATTTCAACATAGATTTTTGAATGCTTTGGTTAGCCGATTGTGTTTGCTCCAAATTAGTTCTATTTGTTTGAGTAGATTCAAAACGATTATGTTATTTTCGAACTACCAAGAATGATTTCGTGTTGAATCATGTACAAAAGATTTGTTTGCTAAAATCAAATATAGCTATGTTTTGATTAATACGATTTTGTTGCTCTGGAATTAGTATAATGATTGTGTCGGCCCTGAGTTAGTTCAATTCATTTATGTTTGGTTTGATTCAAAAATGATGATGCATGTCTTGAATTAGCATAGTAGTTTGTGTATGCATTGGATTAGTATCAAAGATTGGTTTGATATAGTTCTGTTATTTTTGAATTAAAAAAATGATTCTGTTAGTTTTGTTTTGATTCAACAACAATTTTGTTAAGTTCTGAACTGACATAAACTATTGTGTTTGTGTTAAGTGAGTATGAAATATTTGTTTGATCGATTATAGTCTGTTTCGATTGAAATTGATTCAAAAAGATGATTTCATTGGTTTTGAATTGTCAAAATGATTCTGTCTGTTTCAAATTGGTAATAAAAAGGTTGGTTGACAGATCGCATATATCCCTGTTACCATTCGGTTAATTGAACACAATTTCGTTTGTTTCAAATTGGCATAAAAGATTTGGTTACTTCTAGCGTGAATGATTTGGTTTGCTTTAAATTAGTAATTAAGGATTTGTTTAATAGGTTGAATGTATTTTTGTTTATCATTTGGATTGATTTAAAACGATTTTGTGAGTAAATATGACCAGCTACAGAATCGTGAGATTCTGTAGCTAGTCATAAAATTTAGATTTTTGTTAATTTTACAAATAAAACATTATCTAAACTTGTTTATTCTTGTCCACCTTCAGGTACATACGAATTTCAATGGAAAATTGAACATGCTATGGCCGTTTAGAACATGTTTTTTGTGATATAGTTTTGTTTTAAGTTGTTAGTCATAGGCAGAAATGGAGACTTGGGAGATTGTTCCCATATTTTTTTGTAAACAATTTTTGATAATTCCCACAGGGATGTTTTACCCTGTGGCCTTTATATACTCATTAATTTTTGTAATGAACCATTATTGTTGGGAGAACAAAGGCTATGGATTTATGATGATACAGACTCGAATGGAAGTGGATCTTTTGTAACAGCTTTAGCTTTCAATTTATCATACTTTCGTTCAAGTTTTATGCATTTTAATTTGTGATCAAGTCATTGACTACTTTAGATATCAAGACTTGTTATAGGTTAATGTGGTGTGATTTAAATTCTGTCCATATCTTATGTATCTCATTTTTAGTACAACAATTACTCTGTTTCAATTTAAGGAATAAAGATTTATCTTCTTCGTTAAATGAATTGTTCTGTGCAAATCTTCCCACAAGGATTTATCTAACTGTGATGATTTGTAAATTATAAAATTGTTGTCGTTTTATGTCTTGTTTGTTCTGTCATTCATATTCAAAGAGAACTGTTGCTTCCTGTTACTAGAAGCTTGTGGAAAATCTGGTGCGGGTTTCCTCCCACTAAATAGCTAAATCAAGAACTGAGCACAGGACAAATAGGAAGCGTTACTTCAGGTCAGTTTGATATTTGCGATTTAATAGTTAATAAATTCGAGAATTCTCAATAGTTTTAGATAGATATATAGTTCAGTTTTATAGTACATATTGTTATCTCAATTTCTTAGCTTAGTTAGTTTTTATTTCTCTTCTTTCACAGAAAAGATATAAAAAATCAAAAAATAAGGGTTTCACTGTCATAAGGCATTTTACCACTAAATTTTTGCAAATTTAGATCAAAATTTGTATTCTGTAAGTACTGTAAATATATAATTGAGATCTAATTTTGTTGATAACAGAACATTTGATTCCATAGAATTATTGTTGTATAATATTAGACAGTAAACTGTATATATATATTTCAGATTTGTTTATAGTTTGCTTTAGTTGTTGTTTTCATTTAGATTAGTTCCTTTAGTTTAGTTTTCTTTCATTTTTCTAGGACTTAGATCGGCCAATGGAGCCGCTAAACCCGTCGGGGTGGATCATTCCCAACGACTTGGGTTATTTAGACAACCCCGGACCAGATCGACTCCTCCAGTTGACAAGCATTCAATTTCGCCCGTCAACATGTTGTTGATTTTCTCAGCAGACCGCGAGTCATGGCACTCACTATGGTGCTAGACTCTTGTGTCCATGAGACCTCTGGATGGCCCCAACTCTATGAGACAGACCCATACTTTTCCACCACCTACCAAATGTTGGGCACAAACATAGTTGTCACTAATTTCCATCTCTATGATGGTTTGTTGTGTCGTCTGGGCCATATCTATGTTCCATCAAGCGAGCGAGTGAATCTGATCTAGAAATCTCACTACATTTGAGTAGCAGCACACTTTGGCATCGAAAAGATAGTGAAAATGTTGCAAAAACATTTCTACTGGCCGAAACTTTGACAGCAGGTCAGTAAGTATATTAGTTCTTGCACTTCCTACGCTATTGCCAAACTGACCACTAAGAAATAGGGCATGTACACCCTTCTGTCTACTCTTGACAGACCATGGGAATCCATCTTAAAGGAATACATGTCAGGCCTCTTGTCCACCAAGTGGGGAAATGAATGTGGTTTTGTGGTTGTTGATCACTTTTCTAAGATGGCGATTTTGGTCACCTACAAGAAGAGAATAATAGTATATGCCACTGTGTTATAACCCTAAATTTCACTACACATGCTTACCTGGCATCAGGCCAACTCATATCCCTTCTTTGACAAAAACTGTTGAACAACTCTTCTAAAAACTCCATTTTTAAAAGTCCATGCTAGCAGGCCCACTACAGCCCGCGTGGATCTACAGTGTCCACGCTAGCAGGCCCACTACAGCTCATGTGTACCTTCAAAATCATGAAAAAGGGAAAGTTACCGATGGGACAAAAATCTATGGGTCAGTTAACTGAAACTCCCGGCCATGCATGGTCAAGGGTTCGTCCAAAACCCTAGCTCCTTCTAGCCTATAAAAGAAGGGGTAGGGGTACCATTTGGAAGAGGAAAAAATATAGCAAAAAACCTCTGCCCATTTACGTAACTCATTGTCCCAAACCTTTAGCCTTTCCTCATGCCAAAGGAGATTTAACGCAAAGCAGTTGAAGGATAGAAGAAGAGGAGCCCAGGATCAGGTTCAAGGAGCGGTGGACGGTCTCAGCTTTTTTGTAAGTTGATTCACTTTCAGTAATAAAAAGAATACTTTTCCCATCCCAATGCATGAATCGTCTATGGTTTGATTAATTTATGCTTGATTTCTAACCCTTGAGTATAGAAGTAGCATGCATGCATAGTTTTTGTTTGTCTTGAGTGCAGGTCATCTGTGGAAGGAGCAGCGCAAGCAAGTAATCGAAGAGCAACGGAGGATCTACATCAAACACCGATAATAAGGTTGGTGGTCCTTTTCCATGCATTTACTGTGAAAAAGAGGTTTGAATCTTGGGTTGTAGGTAAAAAAGTAGTTTCTATTCGGTCAAAATATGCATGCAAGTATGACCCTAGTTTGCTAGTCCATAGGGTGTTTTTCCCAACAACAGAATTGGCGACCGTACTAGGGATAATACTCTTTAGGTTTTCTGGATTTATGCAAGTTTTTGGGTAGTTTAAAGATTAGGTTTTCTATTTTTCTTTGCTTGTATTTTTCTGTAAGGTCTGAGCTAGCAGGGAATCTGGTTTTCCATACCGATTTTCCCTGACTTTTGCTTGATGGTAGTTGTCAGGAGACACAGAGGTACACGCGGCCTGCAGAAGGCCTACACGTGTGTACCTACACCCTATCCTCTTACAGCCCGCATGTGAACGCTAGATGTAGAGATAGAAGTAGCGTGTAGGAGTTCAGAGAACCTTAAGAGGCAGTCCTCCTCTTCCCTGTCAGAATTACACATTCTCAGGGGGTTTTCTGGAATCTTGTCTGAGTCTTGTTGGTTCACAGTCTTATCTCAAATTTCTTTTTTTCGCCTTGTTAGTCCTTACATTATTTTTCTTTTTTGTTAGAAAGAGCATCCAAGCCTTCAAGGGACCCTGGTTATCAATACCAGAGGCCTCTTCCTAGTCTGGACTGCCTGTTTTCATATTTTTCCTTAGAATTTAGATATACACGCGGCCTGTACAAGGTCAGACTGCGTGTACATGCCTTCTGTCTATGTTCAGCACGTGTTTTCACGCATTTTGTTTTAGTGACAGTCGCATGCTTGACAGGCTACTTTTTGTTCAGGGTGGGGCAGTCATCTCCTCCTTTGATAAGAAGTATTCCTCTCAGGTGTTTGATTCTAGGTTTGAACAGTCAGTAGGTTAGGCCATCTTACCCTTAGCCTGCTTTTTCTCAGTTGATAGTTGACAGAAAATAAAATAAAAAATCTATGGTTTTTAGACAAGCGTGAGAGTCTTTGTTTTTTTATTGCCATTGTGTGATTCTTTACTTTGATTCTTTGCGATCTGCGCTTTAAGCCAGAATTTGTTTTTCTTGGTTTTTTGCTTGTTGGTATTTTCCCGTTTTTGCTTTACTAGCACTTAAATAAAATAAAAAATCTTTTTTCGTTTTCTTCTTTGGTTGAAGAGAGTGTTTCTGCATCATTATCTAGGGAGAAGTCTTTTATTTCGTAAGTTTTTTGCAGTGCACTTAGATCATAAGTAGCTCGTAGTCGAGCGAAATCCCTTTGAGTTTGCTGTCTAAAATCTTAGAAAAATTAAAAAAACAAAAATAAATCTTTCTTTGTGAAAAGTTGTTGAAATTTTGCATTTAGTAAAAGTCTTTTGTTTCCAGCTTTTTTTATTCATTTCTTCTTTTGTCTTTACACATCATCAGTTTCACCCTCATACCCCTTGACGTAAGAAAAAACCATAAAAGCAATGCTAATCTTAAAATCTACTAGACTTTTATGTTTGTAGGGTTCACAAACTAGTTCACGACTAGGGCCTTGAATTAGGTTGGAGAGGAAACTCTTCAAGGCCATTCAAAACCAAAC
>JASDQU010685993.1:11916-26122 GCA_032191745.1 Picea mariana | reverse complement strand
TAAAAATAAATTTTAATTTAAAAATAAATTTAAAAATTCAAATGAGAACTAAGATAATTATTTTTTAAATATTTAGGATCAATGTATTGTATAGGAAGAGCTTTTGTCAAAAACTTGTCAATTGGTTTACAGTTGATAGGTTTTGGGAAACAACTATCTTATCTTTTACTTTTAATTGAAGATTTTGGCAAACAACTATCAATGGTATATAAACTGTTAGCACACATATGAAGATTTTCCATTAAAATGGTTTCGATTATGATATTATTTTGGTAAGCTTTGAGAGAATTTGTATTAATTATAACCAAATTCAAATCATACTATGTATAAGACAAAGAATTAAAAACTTCTTAATATATAAGATATCAATTAATTTTTTTTCTCAAAAGATTTCTTTTATATTCATTAGCTATGAGTAGTAGGTTAAAGATTCTATGAAATGGTGATTTTTGGGGGGATATTTGTCTGAAATCCAGTTAGAAATTGTTAGGTTTTTAGATTTGAGTGATTATTTGGGTAATCCGAGTGTTTTAGAAGTTTTTCAACATGCTCAATCCATTTCTGCATTCAGAAATGAATTTTGAACAACAAAAAATAGTAGTTCATGTAAATTTATATTGTTCCATTCCTGTAAAAAAAACCATTTCATAAAACAGCCAAAGTCATATACATATACATATAGTTTGTACGCATAAAAATCTCCTCTTTTTCTCTGTCTCCTTATCATAATCAAGAGGACCATTAATAAAACCTATTATCTATATATAAACATTTTACAGCTTCTGAAAACATCTTTCAAAAATCCCCACAGTTTTTTTGAACACCATGGGAATGTCTGACAACATGGCCTAGACTTGCAAAACTGATACACTTGAAATTAATTGAGTAAGTGCCAATTATAAGCGTCAGTTGTAAGAGTAAGAGTCAGTTCTAAATTGAACTCTACTTCACTCTTTATAAAATCTAGTTGTCAGTTATTTGCATGTAATCGAATAAATAGGAAAAGAAAAATCTAGTTGTCGGTTATTTGCATGTAATCGACTAAATAGGAAAAGAAAAATCTAGTTATCGGTTATTTACATGTAATCGACTAAATAGAATCTTTCCTATTTAAGAAGATAATCAGAGCGTAGCCCACAGTCTGTTTGTTTCGCATATTTTTAAGTGATACTAGAAAGGCGTCGCTTGGAAAAATATTTATGTTTTATCGATTGAGATTTCATCGAAGTAAGATAGTTCGAATTCAAATGGCCGAAGGAGATTCAGAGACAGTTGACATAAACATCTCGGAAGAAGAAGATGAAGAAATCCCAAGCAAGTTCATCGACCCGGCCTTATCCTTCGAATTCATCCACGATCCCGTGAGGATCTCAAAGATTTCCAAATTCAGCTACGAACGAGCCTGTCTGGAACGGCTCTGGAACACCTGCGATCAATACAACCAGTGCCCATTCAGAACGGACGGCAGATTCGACATCAGGGAGATTTTACCCAACTGGAATCTGCGCAAAAAAGCAGAGAAATGGGCATCCAATCACAGAAACAACTCCAACATACCATCTGAAGGAGTCATAAGCTGTTACAGAAGAGCCATAATGGATACCGAGATGAGACAGAGGCTGGAAGAACTGAACGACTTGATAACTCTAAACCAACCGACAGACGACGTAGTTACCGACGAAGTAACGAAGAAACTGAGAAGGCTCCGACTTGAATGCCAGTACCGCTGCCCCAACAGAAGACGTCTCGTTAACGCAAACGGCCATACACTTTTGCTCGACGTCATGCGTTGGAACAGCAAAAGTCCGACTCCGACACCCGACCTTCGAGCCGAAGTACTTCGCATGTTCATCGACCTCGACAACTACCTCGACATCCCGTGGTTCCTCCGACAGAATCCCCTCGCCCTCGTCGACATCGTCAACTATCTCTACAAATTCAGCGACGGCGATCTAGATTTACTGCCCCGCGGCCTCAGATTCGATTCCTTCCATCTCCTCTGCCTCGCGATCTGCGACTGGGACTTCGACCTCGAATCCGACGAGTTCATAAAGAATTTGTTGAATTATGCTACGCCCTCTATCGTCAAGAACTCAACAGGCGACGAGTCGATGAAACATTCGCTGCCCATTCTCTTCTATTTGTCGTCCCAGCCTTCGACGCGGTCGACAATGTCRGGCTTATACGGGGGGCTGTTAATGCGAGAKCTGAGAAGAAKAATAGAAGAACGCCCCTCCTGGCTCTCTGAAACCATCCAAGAATAYRAAGCTTAYAGAAATCGACCGCCCGATCYGACGCCCTCCTATCTTGAAAKGATCCTYCGCATACTCTACAACCTCKTCTTGCAYGAGGAAGAAGSCCGCTTGTCGTTCCTCSACAGGAATACCAACATAGCCATGACCGTACACAGACTGGTGCAGATTAAAGTCGAATTCCCCGACAAATTGAGCAACACCCATCTCCATATTTGTCTGCAAATTCTGAACACCGTCTACCAACAGTGCGCACAGCCTCGGTTGCTGAGCACTTACGTTCATACCACGCATCGTCCTCTCATTAATATCTTGAAGGATTCATCATTTTCACTTGATAGCAGAGTTCTGGCTCGTGACATTCTCCGCCATTATCTCGACCTGCAGCCGTTTATCCGCAATCGAATTACTCGCGAGCGATCCATTTTCCCCTGGCGAGATCGGTTGAATCCCTAGAGCTGATTTTGAGTTAACTACATGCATGTTAGATTCTGTGGAGACCCACTTGAGATAACACATGAAATGAACAGTTTGACTATCAGTTATGACTTTACACAACTTTAGTGGGTCCACTCATGCAACTACACACATTGGATGTGTCTATGAGGAATGTGCAGCCTAGGGATTCATTCATTGTAAGGATTTCCATCAGCAGGGATTGCGCAGAGGAGACAGGCACAGGTTGTCTGGAAGCAGTAAATTGGCACATGAATTTGTCAATTTTTTGTATGATAGTGTGAGAGGATTATATATTGTAATGAAAGCTCTTGGATTAGAGTTTTGTATGAGATTGTTTCATGATCCATGATATATACATAATATATGATAGTGGGGTTTTTAGCTTTATGCTTTCTGGGTAAAAACACCTGTGTTATGTGTGATTAATCTTTCTTCTTGATATTGCAGTTCGCGATCATGTTTTAAATTATGCAAGAATATATGTAGAAGCGATTTTGTATTTAATAGTGGCATATAATTGTTAGATCAGGAGAATCCAGATAATACATAATTTGTATTAAAATTTCTACATAGTATTTGGAATCAAACTTGATGGCATGAAAGATGAAGAATGTGTGGCGTTTGAGAGAAAGGTGAGAAGACTTATCAGACTAAGTTTAGTCGATTCAAAATTATTGAACATTTATGAAGAAAAAACATCATCAACCACAATGAGATTTGTATTATATTCTAAATCCTTCGTTAATAAATTTTTTCTAGAGCAAAAATTGTTTGCCTTAAGAATGGATGAAGGTGCTTTTGTAGGCAAGCACGTAAATGTATTTATTACTATTATGACCTAGTTTATCTCATTTGGAGTGAAGTTGGATGAGGAGGATCATTGTATGACCCTTTCGTGTTCTTTTTTAGACTCATGGGAGAACTTGGTAATGGCCATTGGGAGAATTGTAAAGGCATTGGTGCTTGATGATGTTGTGGTTTCTTTACTCTTGGAGGAGGTGAGGCAAAAATCTTATGAATCCACCAATCCGGCCTTGGTTGTTTGTGGAAGATCGAATGAGAAAGGAAAGAACAGAGAAAATGGAAGATCAAAATCCTATGGGAGACATAAGTCTCCTGGAAATTCCAAGGAAAAATATAGGAATTGTTGTAAGGTTAGATATTTCATAAGATACTGCAAGGAAGAGAAAAACAAGAATAAGAAGGAAAATAATGATTCCGAAGATGAGTTTGAAAACTATTCTCAAGAGGATGGTGGAGATGCCTTTGTTTTCACTTTGACAACCTGTGCAAGCCAAAGTGCATGGTTAATATACTCCAGATTTTCCTTTCATAAGACTTCCCATCGAAATTAGTTTTTAATATATGAGAAATATGATGTTGGGATGGTATATCCTCTCAGCATAGTTGGATGTGGTAGAGTCTTGATAAAATTCCTTGAAGACATAATAAAGGGGATCAATGGATTTTTGCACATTTTATGTTTGGCACAAAACCTACTATCAATAAGAACACTTAGTGATGTGGGTGTATTTTTTTCTCTGATAAAGGGTGTAAGATGGTCCGACGACATATGGTGATCACTGAGGGTGTTCTAGTGGGCACTTTGTTCCATCTTGATGTGTGCATTATTCAGTTGAATAGTTCTTTCATTTTTTTAGCAGAGAGATCTATAGGATGTACACCTTCATAGTCAAAACCTATATCTACATCTGATGGTCATGCTTTTTGGGTATGTAAAAAATCTCTTGCTTCAAAACAAATTTTACCTGTAGAGAAGAAAATGTTATGGCACCAAATATTGGGCCATATGAGTGAGAAGGGCCTATAGACCTTAAAAAAGAATATTGTTTATGGATTGAATGATTGTTCTCTTGAATTTGATTTTTCTTAGCATTGCATATATGGAAAACATAACCATATTCAATTTTATTCTAGTTCTCACAAATCTTCTTGGTTGTTGGAATTAATTCATTTTGATGTATTTAGTCCAATTAAAGTTCCTTTGAAATCCAAGGCTTTGTATTATGTTTCAATCATTGACGATCATTTCAAAAGGACCTGGGCATATTTTCTTAGAACTACATATGAGGTCTTTATTCGGTTTAAGGAGTTTAAAGCTCTATTGGAAAATAAATTTGGTAGGAAGATTAAGGTGTCTAGGATTGATAATGGTGGTGAGTTCTGTTTTTTAGAGTTTGGTAATTTTTGTAAGGAGAATGGCATTGAAAGACATAATACTTCATATACCCTTCAATAGAATGTAATTGCATAACATATGAATAGAACGTTGATGGAGAGAGTGAGGAGTATGCTTAGTGGAGCCGACTTAAAGAAGAAGTTCTGGGAAAAAGTAGTTGCTACTACATGTTACTTGATTGATAGGTATCCCACCTCATAACTTGTGGATAAGACCCTTATGGAGGTTTGGACTAGTAAGAATCCCTCACTTCAATGTTTTTATGTTTTTGGTTGTGAGGCATATGCTCATGTGCTTAAAGAGAAGCAATCAAAGTTGGATAAAAAGGTTATCAAATGTATCCTCATTGACTATGGAATTGGTGTGAAAGGGTACAAGATTTTGTATCCCATGGTTGGAAAATTTTTGTATAACATTCATGCTATTTTTAGAGAATTTAAGCCTTTTCCCATTGTGGTGTAGCTAGAAGAGGATGAGAAGAAGTCAATGGTTCAACTACCACCCAATATTGAGAAAGTTGAAATAGAAAATGAACAAGAAGTTCATCATGGACTTGATGTGGAGGCTTTAGAGAGATTTAAAGAGGAGGAAGAAACTCCACCTCAAACTTTCAGGAGTTCCATTTGGAAAATAAGTCAACCAAACATGTATAATTATAGTCTGTTTGATTTCAAATGGATATTTTCTTTATTTTCTAACACCGATGATCCTAGAAGTAAGAAGTAATTTCCATAAGTAAAAATAATTTTCCCACGTAATAGTAATTTACCCATGTAAAAATGATTTTCAAAGTAAAAGTAATTTCCTCATGTAATTCTTGGAATAAATGAGAAATTCAAAACCAAGGGAAAATTTGGGAAAACTATAGGAAAATAAAAATAAATTAATTAATTAAAAATAGAAATAAAACAAAAAAACTATACAAGTCATATATACAAAACAGGAAACATTAGGCCTAGTTTCGCACGGGTCAAGGTTCTATCACTACTCAAGGTTCTGCACATAGCGATACAAAAATAAAGCAAAGAGTACATGAAGATTCCAAATAGCTAGGTGTTGAGTCGGGTGGGCATGTCATATGGAGACCGAAATTACATGAATCTAGATAAGACAACTAGCGAGTAGACAGTGAGAAAATAGACAACACATCACATGCCACATTAACATCATGTCAACACCACAAAGGGCGACCCATAAGATGAAAAGGAGTTTGGCGCTAGCTTGACACATGAGATATATCAATCCAATCAGTCAGTGCTTTGTCTCAGGCCTTTACATTAGAATATTCCATGCATGATTACGTCTTTGATTGATTGAAGTTTAGTGATTATCATCTTTTTCTTGCCTCTTTTGAGTTTGTGATTCCTTCAAATTGTGAAATTTACTTTGGCCATGTCTATGTCATCAGTAATTTTATCCTCATCAATTGTAGGTATTCGAACTTTTGTTACATTTATTCTAAGATTTTCTAAGTGTTTTACTTGTTTTCTTTTGGATCCCTTTTCATTGATTTGGGATTGCATATGTTGCATTAAATCTTGTTTTTGAAGTTTCTCGTTCTTCTGCTCTTGGGAAAAAATTTGATCCTTTGAAGTGTACTCCTGAGATCTTTTGGACTTGTTGCAACTTTGGATTGATCTTTTATCTTTTCTACTTGAATTTTGAGGTTTCAAAAAGTGGTTTTCCTTTACTTTGTATTTTGGATTCTTGTTTGAACAAGTGTTGAAAGCATCCTTGTGTTTGGATTCTTTTAGCCTAGTTGAATGCTTGTTTTCTTCATCTTCTTTAGCTTTGGGATCCTTTGTGAGTGTCAATGAGTTGTTTCATTATGTTTGAAAGAGAAAGCAAAACAAGAGTCTATTTTGAGTTTTAAGGTAATTTAAAAAGAAGAAAACAAAATTTTTTCATTCTACTTTTATAGGTGGAGTTTAGGGCATTTATTTGTGTTAAGAAAAAAAAAAGATCTTCTCCTTTCCTTAGATAGAATTCATTGAAACAATTTTTTTGCATTTCGTTCTTTCTTCATGGTTTTGGAGTCGAGACGTAACACCATCAATTTCATCTTTGCACCCTATTGAGTAACGAAAAAACATTAAAAGGATCGGGACACATAATCTAAAATCAATTAGACTTCTTTTTCTTTAATAAAAAACCAACAAGTCTAGTATTTTAGGGCCTTAATAGTAGGGTGGAGAGTAGGGCCTTAATAGTAGGGTGGAGAGTAGGGCCTTAATAGTAGGGCCTTAATAGAATGAGACTATAGGATAATAGAGAGTGTAAAATCTAGTACTAGAAATTAACGTTAGTTGAGAAAGCTCCTCTCACACAGGTGTCAAACACAAGGTCAAGCAAAGTGATTAGTTGATATATCCCCTCTTTCGTTCACCTAGTTGGACTATTACAAGTTTGGGGCTTTGAAGAGTGGCAAGTCCTCGAGGTGACACCACTTCTTCTTAGTTTTTGGGTCATGGATTTGTGTTCAGTATTCCCATACCTATTTTCTAGTCTTGACTGTCAATTGCACCCCCTCGACTTTTCATTGTGAATTGGTAAAGATAATAACCTCTCCTAGGGTTTCACACAGGTGACTGCAAGGGGGATTCCTTCTGCAAGGAAGGTTCCTTATGGTACATGCGACATACATTCAATCTCTGCTTCAATGAACTGGGAGGTTATTTTCCTGCGTGATCTTACTGTCACCTTGGGGTATTGTTGCGTGAAGGTTATCGTAAATGTTTCTCGTTTATTTGTTGACGACCTCATCTCTCGTCTTCGAAATATTCTTAATTTCTTTCTCCCTCTCATAAGGGAGTTGTTTTCTTGCTCTTATCTTGTAGGGAATTCGGTAGTGTGTTCTCTTTGACGTTTAACAGACCCTAGGTTGAATCCTCATCCATGGAAATAGTTCCTGAGGTTACCAACCAAGGGGCCCATTTTCATGGGGAACCTTATGCTTTCCCTTGTGATGCACGAGCATCCCCATCAACATTCAATGAGGCAAGTGGAGGACATCTCAGCATCCAGCACACACATTCACAATGACTTAAATTCTAAGGAGAGTGCATCAACTTCACATTTTGAAAGCATTGTAATTAAGGCCCCTTAATATTTTGAGGAAAGAGCCATTGTATGAGCTCCAGGAGAGTGTATTTACTTTAATTAGCTGGAGGATTGTACAAATATTAAGCATCGACTCATATCTATATTGTAAATTCTCATATATTGTAATAATCCTTGGTGGTAAATGTTTTAATTATGATATGATAGCACTTAGATAAGCTAGAGGGAAGGCTCAAGAATCCCCTTCATGCATAAATATATGTAATCTATGCCTGAAAGAGGTTGCTAATAATTGTTGAGATAGCTGCTGAAGAGAGTTGTTATTGTTGTTGAAGCCATTTTGTTTTTACTGAGAGTTGTGGAGAAAAAGTTGAGGGATTTATGAACTCATGTACATATTTTTCTGAATGAATATAATAGGAGAGGTTTGATTTCAAATGTATGGTGTCATATATTTTTGTGTTCATTGTGTGCATGTGGTGTTTTACATTTTCTATGTTTTATATGTCCAAGTATGCATTTCATGATTTAGTGTGTGAATCTTTGATGTTTCATAAGTTTCAATTGTTTCTCTTCTGAAACTCTGGTGCAAGGAGTGCATAGTTCCCGCAAGGGGTGTGAGGGAAGAGTCGTGTCTGAATCAGAAGCTCAGAAGAGATAGCATGAAGCCTTGGAAGAAAACAAGTGCAAGGAGTGCGCAGATAATCAATGGAGTATAGAGGTTTGAAGAAGATCCGTGAAAGGTGTGCACCGGGCCGACACTTAGTCGAAGTGTTGAGGAAGTCTCAAGTAAGATGAATACAAGGAGTGCGTAGGGAGATTTTTAAAAAATCTCTAAGTCTGAAGCCTTTTCGAAGTTTAGAGGGAGCAAAGAGTGCATCAGAGGTTCGAATCACCTCAAGTGATCAAGCTCAGGAGAAATAACAGATGAAGTTTCCCTTTGAGAGATAAATTATCCTATTTGAAGGTCAAGTGGACAAGATCCAGTTGGGGAAGGCCGAGATCTCTTATAACAAACAGATATAGAGAAGTAGTGTGGGGTTTAAACCCTCAAAGTCCTTCGGACTTCACGAGTTCGACAATTTTTGTGTGTTGGACACAAAAGAGATGGAACCGTCGAAGTTCTGGAGTTTGAAATCGATCTGGACTATTGGTCAGAGAAGGACACGTGGAGAGCAGATCTAACCTCTGCCAATTCGGAGTTTGAAAGTTGTAAGGGGTTGTGTTGTGAAGACACTCGAAGTCCCAAATCCCAGAATAGATTCGAGCCATCCATCCATTAGGATGCGTGGACCATTGATTGTGACCCTTCGTGAGTTCTCTTGTTCGACACTCCGAGGAATTTTGAAGTGTGGTGTTTCAAAAATCTTTGAAGCCCATAGTTGTAGGGTTGACAAGAATCACTGATCTCGGGTAAGAAATAGACCGCTCGATCCATTGGTTCGAAGTTAGATGCTCTAGGTATATAGCATGTTGAAGCGGAAAAAACCTCTGAAGCCTGGGATTTTGAAGTTCTTTCCGGCCATAAGATCACAGCGGGTGTTGTGGACCATTGATCCCCTTTGCCTGTTCGACAATTTGTGAATTTGGCATTTGGGAGGAACGTTGTGTGTTGTTGTTGGAGCTCTCGAAGCCTAGAGCTCCGAAGTCCCGAATTCTTTGGAAATTTGAGAGTTAGCCCACGGTTTTGGCCCAGAGTCATGTGGAAGAATTCGATGGTACATAAGGACCTTCGCAGACTTGGTTTTATGCGTGAAAAATAGGAAAAATTCCCATGGAAAAGTATTTTGAGGGCTCCGCAAGGGCCCTGGAGTTGATTCAACTCCCGATTTTGAATGATTCTAGACCGGGAGGTCGCGTAGGCCCTAGGAGGTGATGGGGTTTTGCATCAAGTGGTATTAGAGCCCGAATCAATCCCTATGTTAAATAAAACTTGGAACCATGCCGCCAAGAAGGCGCAAAGATAGACCTGTAGCAAATCCAACTATGGAAGAAGAGATGAGATGTAATGATCCCCCAAATTACCAAATATTTTTTTTTTTTAGGGACATTAACTCTCTTTCTTTACAAATAACAGATTCAAAAGATGTAAGGACAAGTTAAAAGTGTAGACGTTATCTCTATTCAACTCTCCCTGGGCTTATGTTCCCTACCTTGTTTATATTCCTGAAGTCATTCATGTTACATAATAGTCATATGTATATCTAGGGATGACCTTATCAATCCTAGCCTTTCGAATTCCTTGATATTTCTATCATCAGTGGGAAGTGCTAACAGTATTCCAAAAACAAATCCTTACTCCTTGCAAAATACAATCTAGTATATATATATATATATACATAATATCCTAATTATTAACTTTCTTTATATGTGTGTTTACATACATTTAAATGTATCATGTTTGATACTATTAAAGCCTTTCATAACTAGGATATGAATGTTTCAATTAAGAAATATCCAAGGTCTCGACAACTTTTGCGTTCCTTTCTAGATAGTGTTAATGTATATAGAGAAATATACCATGTCATATGAAACAAAGGGGTCCCAACATGCATATAAATTTCGTGACCCCATTCACAGTCTTACTATAGGTGTGACTTTAATATTTTAGTCTTAGTTTGGTCAAAGAAGAAAGATCGAACGAGTTTAGTTCCTGGTCCATTTCAACGTTAAAGGAGTTGGTCGTATGTCATTGGAGTCCAAGGGTAACATCCTCCCTTCACGAGTTGTGTAACGATAACCAAATTATCGTTACACTCTAACTGAATGAGGCTTAACCTCAATGGTTACAATGTAAAGTCTCGACCCCTCGCCCTCCTTTGCATTAACTTGTCACGGGAAACAAAATTGTGATTGTCAGGGTCACATTGAACCTCTGTACAATAATTTAATGGAGATCTGTGTAGTGTCCATTCCGAGGCCTGTCATCTAGACTTCGTGTCCAGTGCATAGTAGGCCACCTCCCAAAAGTCACATGGCACGATACAGGTTCATTATATGTTTCCTTACTTTTCTTTCAGAAGGGTCTAATTAGGTTTTGTTCCCTCCTTTCAGCTTTGTTACTCTGCATAACCTCTCCAAAGATGACTGTGGAAAGTTAATCTGGTGTTTGTGTTATGGAGAAGGTTCATCCTGGAGAAATGAGCACGGTTAACCGAAAATGCAAATTAGTTGCCCTCCTCGAAACAGGTAAGGATACTTCCCTATTGATTTGTCCTAAATCCTTTCTGAAGATTCTTTGTGTTTTGCCTTCTCTTTCCTGACTTCAATGAGCTAGCACATGCATTTATCAGGGTTAACACACACACACACACACACATATATTACTTGTAGGGTTTTACTGTGTGTTGCATATTATACTCTGTTCGGTGAAAGCAATTTCTTTTTGATGAGATATTATAACGTCTTTCTTCCCTCTCAATTGGGTATTGTTATACTGAGTTTTACCTTGGGAGTCCACCATTTTGTAGGTTCTTTCAAACCACTAGTTGACTTTGATGACTGTAATTTATTTTAAAGATTACTGTATTTTCCATTCGGTATACACACACACACACACACACACACACACACACACACACACACATATATATATATCAAGTGGGGTTCTTTACACCAAACAATTCGTTAAGAAGCACTTTGCAGCATGCAATTATTTGTGTCTGTAATTATATTTGGGGTTAATGTCTTTTACTCTGTTAATATCATTTGTTTGTGTGTGAAATACCATTTGAAGCCTGGTATTCAGCATGAATATTAACTTTGTATTTAAACTTTGAGTAAATGCATCCTCTTTAGCACAGATAGTCAATCCATGTTAGATTTTGGTAAATGCATTTGGCATATAGCATATAATCACTGTGTTTAAAGTTTGAGCACTGCATTCTCTTCGAAATGAAATATTTAAATTGATACTCTGACCTGATTGATTCATGCATTCAGCCTACACATACCAAGTGAACCCCTTTGCAGCTTGGATTCACAATTTCTTGTGGTGTTATTATTGTTTACTTATTTAATTTCCTGAAAGGTTTGTTTTAGTCAATTTGGTAACCAATCTAATGATGGGACCCTATTTTGCTGCGAGGGTACCCATCATGCTTTTCAAATTCATTCCTCCCCTTTCGGTGTGTCGATGGATTGAGACTATGACTGGGAGCATACCTGTGATAAATTCAAGATAAGTATTACCCTGTAAGATGATACCTTCGTTGTCTTATGTGATTTACCTTAAAGGTTAAGTTTTGTTTGGTTTCTATTTGACGCTAAGAAAAAAGTCATCTTGTATTTCTTGCAGGATTACAAGGTCGTTGCGATGGATTATAACCACGCCCTGTTCAAGAAAGGTACTCGGGTTTCATTTTACTGCTCTTAAGAGAGTGCCCTATATTTCTAAGGAATGATATGATTCTATTCTAGAACACAATTATCATGGGCAAGATTGTTCAGGTTCATAAAGATGGCCGATTATTTATCTCTGTATCTTCAGTTTAAGGGAAGGCCATAAGGACCAAAACCCTGTTTCTATGTAATAGACATAATTAAGATGATATGAGCAGGACTATACCATTATAATCGACTTAAATGGAACTCAAACAGTCAATTCCTTTTGGAATAATAGATATGTTATACAAATATTTCTGGAGTGAATAGCAACACGTATCCGTGAAGAGTAATTATGTCCTGTACCCTTTCTGGGTTTACTTTGAATTTTATAGGGAAATTTGAACGATTCATTTATTTATTCATATAGCTATGCTATTACCGAAGTAGGTCTATGCATGTCAAATTATATGGTTCCAGAATGTATATCCTTAACTTCATTTAGTTTTTCTACTGTATTAATTTGTTTCATAACTTCGTTCGTGACTGTCTGATCTATTTGTTTTACTTTATATTAATGGCATCTGGTGGGATACACCCGATAGGTATTTTAAATAGTTTGAAATTTTGGTATAGTCAACTATACATATATATATTGTCCATATAATTGTATCCACAGTTACTTCCTATCATATGTGATTATTCCCAGTCTTGAATTCTATTTACACATCCTGATCATCCTAGCTATTTATTACAGCCTATGGGTTTAACCTATAGCTAAGATTTCAAGTTTACTTCCAGAATTTTCTTACTCAAGGGGTACAATAAAACCATAAGAGTTATACTATATTTTACTTCATTCCCACATTAATAAATCCATAGAACAATTTGTTCAGAATTAAAAGGATGACCTACTGAGATATGTTTGTCCATGTATATATTTTTTAATCTCAGATTTACTTTCAAATTCTCCTTTAATGTTTTGCATAGTCTACAATTTACATGCAAGTTGAATATCTAGATATACTTGAATCACATATCTGGTAGGGATTTCCAGCTCAGTATTCAAAATAATAGTCTATTTAACACAAATATATCTCCCAATATACTTTCAGAATAAATTCCATACTAGTCAAGTTACATAGAAATTTTTTCTCAATGTCTACAATTAAATTGTAAGGGTTTATCCTACAGTTCATCTGATTCCATCCGAATTTTAACAAACAAAGCAATTCATCGAGATTTAAACAGATGCATTCTAGCAGCCAATAATTCAATAATATTTAACCAGAGAAGGAGTAGATAGACATATCTGAACAATTGTCGAACAACAAATGGAACAACCAAGTTCCTCCCAACCTTAGAATAGAACAACCAATTCACTTGTCCCGTTCACCCCCTAGCCTGACCATGAATCCCTGAGGGCGAACTCCAGAACTCATCCTCGACAATAGTCCTTCAGTTTTCAACAAACTCTCCTTGCCTCACACTCAACAAGTAGTGTTCATAACAACAAGATATAATCATTCCCTAGCGTACTAGGTAGCGTCATGCCTCTTCCCATATGCTATATATCCAAAATCAATTGTGCCTAGGTATTTTCCCCTTGGGAATTTTCGTAGATTTCCAAATCCCTGATTTTCAGGGGCTGCCAATGGCCAAATTCTTGATTTTCCACTTGTAACATTCAACCCTGAGGTAGTTCCAACATGTTCCCCACTCATGGATTCATGGTCAGCTGATTTTAACCTGGCTGTTCCATTTGTCCATCAACAATAAATATAAAAATATTTGTTTCTTACAAGTGTCATAGTCAAAGAGTTAGTTGGTTCAAATCAAATCTTTTCCGAACAATCAAAATCATTATTTACAATTAACTAAATTCGAAATTCAGAATTTCCATAAATGGAAA
>JASDQU010685992.1:32074-44117 GCA_032191745.1 Picea mariana | reverse complement strand
AATTGTACTTGATACTGATTCACCCCCTTCTCAGTATCAACAGAGAAACCTTTGAGGTTTTCCAGAGAGTGAAGAAAGCTCGGGAGGGAAAGTGCCTTTGCGCACAGAGCGATAACTACAAGGAGTGCAGAAGGTTGAGAAACCCTTTGGAGGGTTCAGAGTTTCAAAGCTCAGGTGGAACAACATCCTTAGAATGTAGGCGAGACCCAAGGATACAGGGTTTGCAGAGAAACAAAGGCCGAGACCTTTGATACTTGGAAGTCTTCCAAGTTCAGAAAGAAGCGCAAGCTTAGGAGGGAGCTACAGTTGTCGTTGATTCAGGCACTGGGGAAGAGATCTGGACCATTCACACCACGTCTAGACACCCAGGAGAAACGCATGAGGGAGAAAGAGATCCGGGTTGTCATATCTGAACGCATGGACCGATAGCCATCAAATCAGGAGGAAGGTGCACGGAGTTTAACCTCTGGGAAGTCGCGCAAGAGAGCAGCTCAAACAGACGGTGGAGACACTTCGTGGAGAAGTGTCGAGCTACCGTGAACCGTCAGATCCAGAAGAAGTTGCATGAGGTTTAACCCTTGTATGTGAAGAAGGGGAATGAAAGGCCTATTTTGGCATTTCGGTTACTGAGAGACACAAAGGGCAAGAGTCAGGACTCTTGACCCACAAAATCCTGAAAGCATCAGGACCATCCATTTTGAGGACAGCTGGAAACAATCTGGTCCATTTCACGAACTCGAGTATGGCGAGATGGGAGATGGAGTTCCTCGCACTTCAAAAGCCCGAGTCACGATATAATCAAAGTGTGAGGCCGGTCCATTTCGTGAAGTCGGGTATCATGAGCTAGGAGGCAGAGGCCTTTTCTCTATAGAATCCTGAGTCGCGATATCGTGATGCAATCTGAACCATTGATCGAGGAGGAAGGAAAGCCGTGAGATTTGGCATCTCACCACATCGTGTATCGGAGGTTCGGGAGGTGAAGGAGCTGCACTTTGATCACTGAAGTTGCGAAGTGCTGAGAGCTAAGACTCGTGTGAATATGTGGCGCATCCAATTGGTGGGACCGCATGGTTGACAGGTGGCACAAATGAAAAGTGCACAGATAAGGTGGGAGCAGGCAACAGATGGAGGACACATGTCGCTTGGGGAAGGAGTCTACCTATTATTGACTATCACATCTCATGGATTCATGAAAGAGGAGCAAGAAGGCTCAACACTCCAACTCACGAGATTGCGAGTTGCGAGAAGTGAGAAAAGGAAGTCAACCATCACCTCTTGGGGTTTCGCAAAGGGAGAGTGCCAAAGTTCAACACTCCAACTCGCAAGGTTGTGAGTTGCGAAGAGGCGCTAGTACTTATCCCTAGCCGATGGTTACGCGTGGAGGGCATTGTCAAGGAAGGATTCATACCCCATCGCATCTCGGGTATCGGCATTTCGAGAAAGAGGAGTCGAGGGTCTTCGACCCATGAACTTGCAAGCTGCGAGAAAGCACTTGCGCTAAGGCCCAGTTGGGGTCATATGGAGGTGTAAGGCTCGCGCCTGGTGTTAAGTTGCGCAGGGCGGGTCTTCATAAAGGACCTGTCGATTCGATTCAAGGGGGGTTCTAGTAGGAGCCTGAAGAGCAATTTTGGCTCAGAAGAACATCAATCTAGAGACCGAGAGATCAGTGGACCCTACTGAGGTAGGGGATCTGCGTCATGTGGTATCAGAGCTATTTTTTTGTCTGTAGATTTCAGACAAAAGAGAAAAGAGGAGATTGTTACTTTGTTCACAGGCAAAGGAGAGACAGTGGGAGAAATTCTGAGGACATCAAGTGGAATCAAAAGCAGAGTGTTGATGCTCTATGGTGATTGTTGTAGGGTGTGCAGTAGTTAATAGAAAGCCAGGTGAGTTGTAAGAGGACATGGAGATGCTCTCAAATGCAGAGTGATCCATAGGTTTGCCAGGAGGGCAGACAGGGAAGAAAATGGCTACTGAAGGCCGTGAGCCTGGTAGAAGAGGAGACTACCAGCAGATGAGTAAGGCAGAGCTCGACAAAGAACTCGTTAAGATAAGAGAGAAGATGGAGATGCTTGCACTGTGGCAACAACAAAATGGAAAATCGTGATGGGCATATGAATGGCCCATGAAAAAAAGGTGAAGTGGTCAGTCAAGGAGTTGTTGGTCGAAAGACAACAAAGGTTGTTGAAGAAGTGGCTGAGGTATGCTGAAATCTTCAATGACACAGAGTTGGTTTGCATCTGTGAGCCAGAAGTTGGAGAAACCCTCAGTGATGAGGAAGAGAGATCAGTTTCAGGTCTCATAAACTGCCAGGAGGGCGGAGATGAATTTTCCAATTGCCAAGTGGGCAATGAAATGAGATCATTGGAGGATCTCATAGACTGTCAGGAGGAAATCCATGGAAATTCATATCTCCACTAGGGAAATGGTATGAGGTTAGCTGAAGATATCGTAAACTACCAGGTGGGCAGGGCAGAAATCCCATATTTCCAAGTAAGCAAGGGACAGCAGATGAGACTGTCTGGAAGTCTCATGAACTCGTAAATGAGTTCGAGTCAGCAAGGAGTGTTGATGAAGATGGGATCGATTGATCTCATAAACTTCCAGGTGGGCAGAAGTGAACTTTCAAGTTGTCAGGTGGGCAATGGATAGAGATCAGCAAAAGGTCTCGCATACTGCCAGAGGAGCAGTGCTGAAAGTTCAGATTGCCAGGTGGGAAATGAGATGGGATCACTGGATCTCACAGACTGTCAGGTAGGCAGCAGAAAATTCCCATACTGCCAGGTGGGCAAGGGAGGGAAGATGAACTCAGAGGAAAGTTTGCATCATCAAGGAGTGCTGGCAGGAAAAGATCAGAGATACATTCTGATCATTGGGGGAATTGAAGTATTCCTACCAAGAAGCCCAGTTGAGGCAAAAGTATGTGTTGCATAGGTAGCAACAGAAGACAGACAACCAACAGAGACTGTCATGGAGGAAAAAATGGAGCAGAAACTGACGTTTGCCCTAAAAGCAGAAGATGAGCATTCAACAGAATGGCTCAAAATTTTCAGCCAGGAAGCTGGACAGGAAATCATTGTGGTACTGGAAGCTGCAGAAGAAGCAGAAGAGGAGGAAGAAGACAGCATGGATTTTTTTGATCTGTATGAAGAATTGGAATCCCTAGAGAAGAGGGTGATAGTGCAAAGCTTGCACATCCAACAGATCAAGTTGGAAGCAGATGGAGGAGCATACCAACCCCTGCAGCTAGGAAAAGTTGGACTTGAGCCAACACAAAGAGAAATGGTAGTAGCAGAACTACCACAGGAAGAAGCTGAACAACAGTTCAGTGAGGAGACTGCAAAGCTGGAGTCTGCAACAGAGTGGCCACTTAGTGCCACAGAGAGAAATAAAGATAGCAGGGGGGATCAAGTTGATCTACCCACTGAGATGAAGGAATTGCAGCAGAGAGGACTGCATAAGGAGAGCCATCCATGGGAGCAGTTGGACAAGGTGATAGAGGAAATCAGAAGGCTGATGTTGAGTTCAACAGCAGAGACTACCAAAAACGAGAGGTTGAGCAGAAGGAAGCCTGGAAGAGTAGCAGGGAAGAAGCAGCAGCAATAGCAACAACAACATAGCTGGAAAGGAGAGGATGGACAGCTCCAAGGAAAATTTTGGGATCCAGGTGGATTTCAGTCCTGGAGAAAAGGAGCTCATGATCAGGAGATCATGATTTTTCCAGCTAAGGAGTATGATGCAGGAGCATCCCTCCAACTCAGTATAAGCACCAGCCAACAAGCACATCCAGCGCGCATTCATGAAAAGGAGAGGCACAGCCCTCTCGTTTTCCAATTTTTGAAATTGAATTTAATGTTGTAAGGTTGATAGAGACCAGACCACGCCTTTGTACAGGTAGTGGTTGAGGTTTCCTTAATTGGTTACCTGCAGCTAAGTCCAGATCAGTCAGATCTGCGACTTCCATTTATGTAATGAAGTCGCTCTGTGATAGCGATAGCTCAGAGATGGTGAGGTGGAGGATAAGCTCGAGAGAACCCTCATTTTGTAAAGGGGGGAAATTAGAGTAGAGAGAGGGAGAAAGGAGTTCTTAGGTAGAGAGGTCTCGGGGGAGACAAAGCTGAGACTTGTTACAGTCCAGCCTTTGTAAACATTTGTATAGACATTTGGAGATGAATACAAAGAGCAGTTTTTCCTGCCCATGAATTGTCTATGCATTGTTAAGCATTTGAATGTAATTTGCATGTTGTAGATACGTGTTATAGATAGATTTTTCTATATGTTTGTGAGCTTCTCGGTTTCTGTCTGGGTTCTTTAGGCTGTGCAAGGGGTGCACCACAGAAAACTGGAAGTTTTGGAGCCAGCGCAAGGAGTGTGCATCTGAACTCTGCGGAGTCAGAAAGAACATGCAAGGAGTGCACACCTGGGGAATTCACAGACTCAAAGGAAGCCTCAGAGTTACTGAATACTCTAAAGGAGGAACTGTGCAAAGGTAGGCACAAAGAAGAAACAGAACTATTGGAGGTTATGTAAAGCTCTGCCAGGAGGGCATTGAGCGAGTGCATAGAGTGCACCAGAGGACTCTATTTTGAGTTCTGAGAAAAGAGAAGTGTCAAAAAGAAGGAACTTACAAAGTTACTGAACACTCTGTGAAGGAAGGCTCTGCAAGGTGTGAATTGAGAAGAAGAACACCAAGAGGGCGTGAAGCAATTCGTTACAAGAAATACTTCAGATCTAAGTTTAGCAAAATAATCAGTAGCACAAGGAGTGTGCAAGAGAGGACTTACTCTAAAGTCCCTAAGCTCGGGACAGATAGCACCTTTGTGTGTAGGGACCCTGTAAGAGGTTGCAGAGGCTGAGAAACCTTTGAGGTTTTCCAGAGAGTGAAGAAAGCTCAAGAGGGAAAGTGCCTTTGCGCACACAGCGATAACTACAAGGAGTGAAAAAGGTTAAGAAACCCTTTGGAGGATTCAGAGTTGCAAAGCTCAGGTGGGACAACATCCTTAGAACGCAGGAAAGACCCAAGGATACTTGGAAGTCTTCCAAGTTCAGGAAGAAGCGCAAGCTCAAGAGGGAGCTACAACTGTCGTTGATTCAGACACTGGGGAAGAGATATGGACCATTCACACCATGTCTAGACACCAAGGAGAAACGCACAAGGGAGAAAGAGATCTGGGCTGTCAAATATGAATGCATGGATCGATAGCCATTAGATCCGGAGGAAGGTGCACGGAGTTTAACCTCTGGGAGGTCGCGCAAGAGAGCAGCTGAAACAGACGGTGAAGCACTTCGTGGAGAAGTGTCGAGTTGACGTGAACCGTCAGATCCAGAAGAAGCTGCACGAGGTTTAACCCTCGTATGTGAAGAAGGGGAATGAAAGGCCTATTTTCGCATTTCAGTTACTAAGAGACACAAAGGGAAAGAGTCGGGACTCTTGACCCATGAAATTCCGAAAGCATCAGGATAGTCCATTTTGAGGACAGGTGGCAACAATCTGGTCCATTTCATGAACTCGGGTATCACGAGTCGGGAGACGGAGTTCCTCGCACTTCAAACCCCCGATTCACGAGATCGCAAAACTGCGAGGCCGATCCATTTCGTGAAGTCAGGTATCGTGAGCTGGGAGGCGGAGGCCTTTTCTCTACAGAATCCTGAGTCGCGAGATTGTGATGCAATCTGAACCGTTGATCGAGGAGGAAGGAGAGCCGTGAGATTTGGTATCTCGCCACATCGTGTATCGGAGGTTCGGGAGGTGAAGGAGCTGCACTGTAATGTCCCCCACCTCTTAGAGAGGTGATGTGGAGACTCAGTGGCCTAGGCACCCCCACTAGGTCATAGTCTTACACTGAAGGGGAAAGTCAAGGAGGCTAAAGTTATATTTTTAAGTTGACTTAAGAAAGGAAAAGGGATTAAGGGTAAAAGATAACTCAACAGAATAATAGAAGATTAACCCTGGGAGTTAACCTAACTCAGAAGGAAAAAGTATAAGTAAGAGGTTGGGGCGCACCTATTAGGCATTCTAGTTTTGGATTAGCATTTGCTATTGCTCTTGAGCATTTAGTTTAGGGGTTTTGCTGTACAAACCCTTGTGAGCAACTCAATGGTGAAATATCCACTCACCTTGTTCCACGGCTTGGTCTCAGGGATGAAAGACTCCTCCACACCATTCTAGTCTTATCCCATCTCCATCTAGCGCTTCAGAAGGTAGCAGGTCGTACTGTTCTTGTGTTTCCAGCAAGGGCGCACCATCATCTAGAGGTAGGTTCGATCCAACTTATCCTAAGGGCCTGGGGCCATTCCGACAATTGGGTTTTGTTTGCAGGGGCAGGACCATCAGTTTGAGGGATTTTCTGGAGGGTTATCATCATTCTACATTTGTCTACAAATTAGGACGTCTTGGATCCATAAGGGATGTCCTGTGATTCAGTAAAACTCAGATCTAGGGAGATTTGCTTGAGATCTGAGTCCGAAACTTCTCCCACGGGATTCCCATAGCCCGATCTATATTCTTGGAGAGTTTCAGAGCATTTGGAGGCGTCCTTCATCAGGGTTGAACCATCTAGGGTTTCAGTCATCCAATGGGGCGCACCATTCAGTGGAGGAATTCAAATCTACAGGATTTGAGAGTGGATTTGGGAATTTGGACATATGGGTTGTCCTTACAGTTGCCCGATCTATCATTTGGCATATTTCTCGGGATGATTGGACACTTTTGGTAGCAGGACCGAATTATTGAGGGTTTTAGCATTCTAGCAGGGCATGGCACTTTCCAGCTTGGAGGTTGAGCATTAGTACGGCTCAGATCTACTTGATTCAGTCTTCATTGTATATTCAGCCTTTGGAGGCTTATTTTGTATTTTCGGGAGCATTTTGTAGCAGCTCATATCTATTGCTTGTACGACCATCTAAGGTTTATGCCAGATCGGCCATCTATTGTATTGATCTTACATTGCGCATAATAAAAAGGTCAGATATTTTCTTGTGCTTCTACATCTTGAATATATTGTGATCTTCATGTGTTGATGAATCTTGTATGCACTTAATAACTCAATAAATACCTACACATCAATAGATCAGTAGTAGTTAGTGATTCCAAGAAAGAATTCGTCTTGGGATCATTACAGTGGTATCACAGCTTCGATCCTCCAAACCTGTGGAAGGATCAACATATGCAAAGGTACAACGGTAACTTTATGGGTTGGAGAAAGAAACCCAGCAGTGAAACAGAGGCCGAGATGGAAGGATCCGGAGATGACCATGAAGCTGTAGACTTGACTCTCGTAGAAGCAGAATTTAACAAGTTCCAGCAATCCATCAACCGCACGGAAAGCACCTTGGTCTGATATTTGGATGAATACCATGAAACCAACAAGAATGGATAGGTTGAGCTTTCTTAAACATTGAAGAAAGTTGACAAGAACCTGCAGATAATGAACATGAACCAATCCAAGCTAACTGCATTTCTAATGGAAATGGCACATAAGGGGAAAGACCCTGATACTTATGGGCATAAGGAGGCCAGTGGATCCGGTGGGATCCATGAGGAGATCAGACATAATCTGGAGAAAGCTTCCAGATTTGAGGGGAGTTTGGAAGGAGACACGCTCCAGGGTCAAATGGGTAGCAGGATCAATTCAAGGAGATATATACCCATATTAAAAAATGAACAGCTTGGCTGCCATATGAGTGGCAGAGCCAACCTGAGACTGTATATGCCCACATTCACAGATGAGCTAGGGCAACAAGAATTGGTTGAAGATTTTGTGGGACAATTGGCGAGGAGTACCAATGAATACTATAGTTTGGATATGAAGATCCAAAAACAGATGTCCCTAGACCAGTATTGTCAACTCAAGTACAGAAATCAACCCAGGACGAACAACAGGGGCACCTTTGAGTTTGAACAAAGAGCGGGAAAAATAGAAATTCCATACTTTGATGGTACGGCCAAGATGACAGCTCAATCTTGGGTACAAAAGTTGGATACTTACCTGCAACTCAACCCCATGTGGGAGATGGAGGCCATCAAATTCGCCACTATGTACCTGGATGGCAAGGCTCATGATTGGTGGTATGATGGACTCACCACACTCGGCCACAATCATATTGTATCCTATATAGAGTTCACTCAGAGGCTCATTGATAGATTTGACCAAGGAGATCCTGAGCTACATTTCCGGGAGCTTACCCAACTCAAACAAAAAGGTACGGTTGAAATGTATATTGATGAATTTCAGAGATTGGCAGTTATGGTACAGGATATGTCCCCAACAAGGCTCATGATGCTTTTAACAGAAGGGTTGATGGAACCCTTGAAGGGTTGGGTAAAGGCCTTTAAACCCCACAACCTACAGGAGGCCATTTGGAAGGCGAGGGATTTGGGGCTAGCTGCGAAGCCTAGATTCATACCCAGACCACCTCTTAACAATGGAGGAAGGGATCAAAGACCTCCAATGAATCACGGGGGATGCGACCCAAAGGGATTTGACAGGGGCCGTGGTAGGATAGATGATATTTCCAGAAGGGAACTGAGGAGAAAGCAACTCTACTTCACTTGCAAAGAACCTTGGAATCCGTGACATAAGTGCATGGGACATGGCCAGGTTCACTATATAGAAGTTACCTCGGACAATGAAGAGGAGGAAGAGTATGGTCAGATACAAAACATTGAGGCCGAAACTACAGAGAGAGGAGAAGAGGAGGTTCCAGAACTTGACTGTGCGGCTGGAGAGAAGGCTACCTTGGCATCTATCAACGGGGTACCCAAGTTCAACACCTTCAGGATGAGAGGGGTCTTGCAGGGACAGAGAGTCTCAGTTCTGATTAATGGAGGAGCTTCCCACAATTTCATTGATGCAGCATTACTAAAGAGGAGGCACATACCTACAGTACAGTTTGAAGGGTTTAAAGTAGAGGTAGAAGGCGGGAGTACTATGCCCTGTGACAGATACATACCAGGTATGAAACTCACCTTAAGAAGGCATGAGTTAGTTCAGGATGTGTATGTGATGGATCTTCCCGATACTAACATCATCCTAGGGGTGCAGTGGCTCGGCACTTTAGGTCCCATCACCACCAATTACAAGACCATGGAAATGTCCTTTGTAGAGGAAGGAGGACGAAAGGTTGTGCTCAGAGGAATGACAGGTAACTCCACCAGAGTGGTCATGGCCAAGAGGATGGAATCCATCTTCAGAAGGGAAGAAATTGTATACGCAACAGAATGTAAAGTCTCAACACGGGTGTACGAGAAGGGAAAGGTGCATTATGCTCCGGAGATTAAAAAGATCCTTAACAGGCACCACAAGGTGTTTGGGCCGATTCCTTCAGGTGTGCCCCCAGACAGGGGGTTCAAGCACATCATTGAGCTAGAAGTAGGGGCTAAACCAGTTATTGCCACACCCTATAGGCATCCCAAGAAGTATAAAGACGAGATAAAGAAGACCATCAAAGAGCTTCTATACATGGGACACATCAGACCGAGTTCAAGCCCATTCGCTTCTTCAGTAGTCTTGGTTAAGAAAAAGGACAGAACGATGAGAATGTGCATTGACTTCCGGGCTTTGAATAAAAAGACGATAAAAAACAAGTACCCCATACCCAAGATTGATGAGTTGTTGGATGAGTTGCATGGAGCTATCTATTTCACAAAAATTGATCTCCGTTCAGGCTACCATCAAATCAAGATGAGGGAGGAGGACATCTCAAAAACAGCCTTTAGGTGTCACTACGACCATTATGAGTTTTTGGTAATTCCCTTTGGGTTAACCAATGCCCCAGCCACATTCCAGTCCTGCATGAACCATGTGTTCAACAAACAGCCGAGGAAACACTTGTTGGTATTCTTTGATGAATTACTCATTTACAGCAAAACCTGGGAGGAACACTTCGACATGTGGACCAAATCCTGTCAATCATGGAAGAACAATCACTATACGCCAAGGAATCCAAGTGTGAGTTTGGGATGACAGAGGTACTCTACTTGGGACACATCATAGGGGCAAAAGGAGTACAGGTACACCAGGAGAAAATAACATCCATTAGGGAATAGCCTACTTCGAAGACACTCATGGAACTGAGGGGATTCCTGGGCCTATGCACATAATATAGGAAATTTGTTAAAGGGTTCTCTCAACTATGTGCACCCTTGACTGACCTGACCAAAAAGGAGTCCTTCGAACGGAGTGATGAGGCCCAAGCCACGATGGAGAAAATGAAAGAAGTCATGAGTACCTGTCCAGTTCTAGCTCTCCCAGATTTCGGCATACCCTTCACCTTGGAGTGTGATGCATCAGGGGAAGGTATAGAGGTCGTGTTGATGCAGAATAGGCACCCCATTGCCTATGAAATTCGGAAACTCAGGGGTTCTCAACTACTTTACAGCATTTACGACAAAGAAATGTTGGCTATCATGCATGCACTAGCCAAGTTCAGGCAATATTTGGTAGGTGCAAGGTTTGTGGTCAAGTCAGACCATAACAGTCTTAAATATCTACTGGAGTAGAAGGATTTGAATGAAAGACAACAGAAATAGGTAAGAAAAATATAGGCCTATGACTTCGACATTGAATTTTTCAAGGGGAAGAACAACGCAGTAGCCGATGCATTATCCAGGAGGCCATTCATTTTTGCCATGTCCTCTATGTCAGTTGACTGGAAGGATCACTTGATAGTGGAATATGCAAAGGATCAGTTCACTTGTCAACTATTGGACGGACAAATACAGGATGACAACTTCAGGGTCATAAAGGACCTCATTTATTACAAAGTTTGAATCTTCTTAGTTCCTGGATCAGCTCTCAAAGCTAAGATCCTGCATGCCTGTCATAACTCACCAGTAGCAGGACATCAGGGCATCAGTAAGACGTACAGGTAGGTGAGAGAGAGGTTTGCATGGAAAGGCCTCAAGGAGGATGTGATTAAGCATGTCAAAGAGTGTACCACATGCCAAGAAAACAAGGATGAGCACACGCACCCTGCAGGACTGTTGCAACCCCTACCCATTCCAGAACACAAGTGGGAAAGTATATCCATGGATTTCAGCACCGGTTTGCCCCAATCCTAAGGGAAGCATTGCATTTTCGTGGTAGTAGACAGGTTGACAAATTTTTCACACTTATTTTCCATAGCCACAGACTTCAGCGCAGCACAGGTGGCCGAATTATTTTTCAGAGAGGTGTTCAGATTACACGGCCTACACAAGACCATTATCAGTGACAGGGACAACAGATTCATCAGTATGTTTTGGCAAGAGTTGTTCAGATTAGTAGGTATGGCATTGACTCCTAGTACTAGTTATCATCCTCAGACGGATGGTCAGACTGAAATAGTCAACAAATGGGTGGAAGGCTACCTCGGAAATTATGTAGCAGGACAACAGAAAACATGGGTCAGATGGTTTCACTTGGGAGAATATTGCTACAACACCACCCATCATGTATCCATAGGCATGACACCCTTCAGGGATTTATATAGCTATGATCCCCTTTCCTTTGTGGAGATTGCCTTTAGGGACAGTAAGGCACCCATGGTGCAGGATTGGGTACAACAAAGTCAAGACATTCTCAAGGAATTGAAGGATCATCTACAGAGGGCAAAAAACCAGCAGAAGGTCCAAGCAGACAAGCACAGAGTTGACCGGACTTTTGAGGTTGGTGATTTAGTCTACTTGAGGCTGCAACCATACAGGTAGGCTTCCATTAAAAGAAGCGGAGTGGAGAAACTGCAGCCATGTTTCTTTGGACCCTACAAAGTCAGCAAGAAGATAGGGGTCGTAGCTTACGAGCTGAAGCTTCCACAGGGTAGCAGAATTCACAACGTTTTTCATGTCTCGTGCCTTAAGAAAGCCCTCGGTCAACACATCAGGCCTATTGAGGTATTACCCCCCATGGATGAGGAGGGACAGCTGGTTTTGATTCTAGAGGAGGTACTAGAAGTCCGAGAGAAGAGGCTCAGAAACTGAAGCATCAAGGAGTACCTGATCAGGTGGAAGGATTTACCCATTAAGGATGCCACTTGGGAGCAGAAACATGTGGTAAGAGAAGCA
>JASDQU010685992.1:17230-29722 GCA_032191745.1 Picea mariana | reverse complement strand
AATCACCATTTATGACTATTAGTAATGAGAATCTAAAGCAACAACCAACAAAATCACCTTGATTGCCATGAGGGTGAGAAAAATATTATAGAAATGTATAATACATTTCTTTAATATTTTCTTCACCAAGACTAGCTTTATTATAGGGGAAATTTAAGTGTTTTGGTTTAAAATTAAAGTTGTAATTTAGCTGTTCTAAGTTTTGGTTTTTTTTAGGGATATTTTCTATTTTATTTTGTCTTAAATTTTGCTAGAAATTGTTGGATCTACAGATTTGAGTGGTTAATTCTGTATAATCTGAGTGCTCCAAGGTTTTTCAGTAAGCTGAATTCTACATTAAAAAATACAATTTAAACAACAGAAAATTGTGATTTCGTACAGATTTATATCACCCTATAAAAAAACCAAGACCAAAATTTAATGCCTCTACATGAATATTGCTAGAGAGGAGCTCATTAATACTAAGATGACGATGATGGTGACTATCTGTACTTTCCTCGTAGTGTTTGACAGGGAGCAAACTCTAAGTCTTAGTCAGACCACCACTACTCATTAAGTCAGAGGGAAGATTTATTAAAAACACAACAAAATACTACAAAGAATGATTAAATACATTAGAAATGAACATTTTCATTTTATAATATGGTTTTAAGAAGCCAGAGTTAATCATTGAATTTCTATTATTGAATTTTTATTAGTTTATTCAAAATTTTAGATTTTTTTGGAGTTCTTAGGAACATATTTTTCTATAATTTTTACTGAAATCTAACCAAAAATTATTGGAATTCATTTGAGTTATGGAGTTTGTATAATTCCAATGCCACCAGAGTTTTTTAGAATGCTGAATTCATTTATGTATTAAAAAAATGCAATTTTATTGGAATTCATTTGAGTTATTGAGTTTGTATAATTCCAATATCACGAGAGTTTTTCAGAATGCCGAATTCATTTATGTATTAAAAAATGCAATCTAAACAACATAAAATGACGATGTAACCAAAATTATTAGCCTCATTCCAATGAAAAAATTCAAAAAGACAAATGCTTTGACAAACCCAACCATTTATTACCATAAAATGAAAATCTGAAGCAACAACCAATAAAATCAACCCAATAAAATCAACCTGATTGCCAACTCTATTACATTGAAAGCTTCTGTGTTCTGGCTTAAAATTAAATGCCTCAACCAATAAAATCAACCTGATTGCTAGCTCTATTACATTGAAAGCTTCTGTGTTTTGGCTAAAAATTAAATGCCTCTGCTAGAGGAGAGTAGAGCGGGAGGAGCTCATTAATAAGGCTCTACATAGATGATGACGATGGTATCGATCTGTGCTTTCCACATGGTGTTTGACAGGGAGCAAACTCTGAGTCTTAGCCAGGCCACCACTACTCATTAATTCAGAGGGGAGATTTATTAAAAACACAAGAGCACAATTGCCCACCACTGGGTAGATACATGTGCCTATAACCATTGTACTCTCATGGAGAATGATGCCCAAAAAGTTACAGGGGCAAGCTTCGATTTTGGGTATCAGTATTAGGGTTGGATTCAAAAGGTTATACATGAAAAAACCTAAACAAACTTAGAAACTACAAAGCGACAGTAAATATGGAGGCCCTTCATAGAAGAAAAGTCCAGGCCAGATGCAATTACCATCATGCCTATACAATGCAAGTTGTGGGTTCCACGTAATAGTGAGGAGACTATTTTCCATCCTTGACAGTTGCCTTGGCCTTGTGCTGGAGATTGGCTTCTTGCAGCATATGTACGACACACCTCATTGATGGCCTGTTGATGGGCAGGGTGCTTGTGCAGAGGATTCCTACTTTTAGAGCCATGGTCATTTCCTCCTTGAAGCAATCCACAAGCTTGGGATCTAACACTTCATGCAATCCATTATTTTTCTCTATTTTATTGCACACCCACTTCACAAGATCTTTGCTCTCTCCAAATTCCGGATATGTTGGTTGCCTGCCGGTCACCAGCTCCAAGATCACCACTCCAAAACTATAGATGTCACTTTTTTCATTCACTTTGAGTGTGTAGGTGTATTCTGCACAATGCAAGATGTAAATTTGTCAAAAACTCCGATGAACTAATTCAAAATCTAAAGAAAAGCCAGATTAGCATACGATTGGCTTCCTATTCGATTTGCAAAGATAGCTCTACAAGACCAATTCAAATAGAAACATCAAACAAATTGAATCGCAGGTGACAAAATACTCACATAATAAGAAACAACGTCCTCAACCAAAAAAAAGGGTAAGAATTGTATTAAAAGCAGGACACTACACACCAATGTTCACGGAAACCCAATACCCCAACATCAATATCAAGGACATAGTGAAGCAATCAGTGCACAGTAGTGTTGGAATTCAAGGTTTGTCCATCAAATACGATTATATTTATAGCAGTAACTTGTTAATTTAGTGAATTTTAACCTGTAGAATGTTTTACAAATTTCAATCCTCATACAAAATTCAAACAAGTAGGAAAAACAATAAGCAGTTCCGCTAAATAAAATAAGCACAAGAAGAACCCCGCATTCAGGAATAGAATAAGCAAAAAATGAAACTCACATTTGGCAATTAAATAAACACAAGATCAAGTCAGACCAAGACAAGATGAACCTTATACATGGACAAAACACAACAATATCAGGCTTGAAGTTAGAAAGAACTCTAGCAGAATTTGGAAAAACAAGTAGGATCACGTAGAATTTGGGAAACAAGAGGAATCAATTTTACAATTTTGTGACAATAAGGCTCAGATATTTTTCTTTATTCTTTTGCTAGAATGATGCTTAGTACATATATCTACCTACAAAACCACGTAAACGAAGTGATTCTGAAATAAGATGGATCTTTTTCCATTTCCCTTTTTTAAAAATCTCAGCACGAATGATGCTTATGGCATTTCTGTGCCTATATAAAGAAAGTAGGCCAAGTGATTGCGACTCGCTTATCACAATCTTTTCTTATAGCTAATAACTTAGTTAAATATTTCTGGATTCATCACACACAATAATAACAAGCAACCCAATAAAGAGCAATATCATAATCACTTAGTTCAACATCGTTGGAAACATCGCACATAATAATAAGCAGCCAAAATAAAGAGTAATATCCTGAATTCCAGGGAGTGGAGTCGTACAAAAACATTTAGTTGATCGCTATTTAAGGAAGTTAGTACCTTTTAACTCACCATATCAAAACCAGGGTTAACATGGATAGATGGATTTGTACATACCGTTGATTATGGATCCTTTATTTGGGATGTAGAGTGGACAACACCGGAAAGCATCTAAATCATACACCAAGCCTTGCGAAGCCATAATGAAATTGGATTTTAAAAAAAACATCAAATGCAGGGTTAAAAACGGATACACATCAAGATCATCCCAACAAATGTGAAAACAAGCATATCTTAAGTTCATGCATAGAGGTCGACATTAAAATCATGGGTACAAAGTACCCAAGCATCTACATGACAAGTCTGGCATAACTTATGAGAGAAATTGTTAAGAAAGCAAAGTAGTGTTGAACTTTGAGTCTCACCAGCTCAAGATCAAAATTAAAGCAAAGCACAAGATCATTTGAATGAAATGAAGTCAAGATTAGAGGGGAATTCAAGCACCATATAGAATTATTTTACAATCAACAGTACAAACAGATTAGAGGGGAATTCAAGCACCATATAGAATTCTTTTACAATCAACAGTATAAACCTGGCACTATGTAGCCATAAGAACCGGCAATTGCAGTCATAGAATCAGTCTCGTTGCCACCAGTTTGCATAATCTTCGCAATGCCAAAATCTGCAACATAAGCCCCATAATCATCATCCAGCAAAATATTGTTGGATTTCACATCTCTGTGAACAATGGGTGGTTCACAATCATGATGAAGATATGCCAAGCCCTGAGCTGCTTCAAGGGAAATCTTGTTGGGCTACTCAAGAACACTAAACTTAGGCCCATGAAGCAGATCCCCCAGGCTTCCATTAGGCATGTACTCATAGACCAATAGATTGGAGTCGTTGTTACTACAATAACACCATAGCTTTACGATGTTCTTATGCCTGATATTTCCCAATGTGTCCACCTCTGCTTTGAAACCATTGTCATTGGAAGCATCGTTTTTAGCACTGCTCCAAAGCCTCTTAATGGCTACTAATTCACCATTGCTCAACGTAGTCTTGTAAACCTTACTGGGTCTGTCGCTTCCAATCACGCTATCTTCATCCAAGCAATCCATAACCTCATATTCACTGAAGCCCAGACTGTGAAATGAAGTCAGCATCCAGGAAGGTTTGTCTACAGACTTTTTCCTCTCTGCATTTGCAAAGCTTTGATACCTTTTGTAAGACCACGTGAGTCCAAGGAAAAAAATAATTAGAGACAACACAAACAAGCAACGAAGTAGCCACCACCAAGTCCTGTGCTTAGCTATTTCACTGCATTCTTCAGAACATGACTTCATGCCGTTAAAGGTCTCCCGACTACATAACTCAGGATTTCCCAAAAAGCTCTTTTCATAGACCAGATTCTCAAAAGAAAAAGGAACTGTACCGGACAAACAGTTTTCCAAGACATTGAACGTATTCAGCTTCAGATTCCCGAGCTCGGAAGGAATCGAATCAAATCGGTGAGAAGATTGTCCGAAAGGTCCAAATAATTAAGCACTGACAAAGTGTCGAGATTCGTAGGTATAGAACAAGAGATTTGGTTTTTTGAAAGATTGATCTCCCTAAGCTGCTTGCAAGAGCCAATTTCAGCAAGAAGCTCTTCACTTAGCTGGTTATTGCTAAGGTCCAGCTTTCCGCTCTGTTGCAGCTTCCCCAAGCTCGGAGGCAAAGCACCTGAGAGTAAATTACTGCTGGTGATTATCTCACGGAGGTAGGTTGTGCAGTTCGCCGATTTTTGTAGGAAGGATGCCCGTAAATTTATTACTGACAAGGGCTACAGTGACAGTCGTCGACTGCCAAACGACAGGAGGAGGAGGCTACTGACAAGGGCTTTAATCTGCAGTGACATGTCAGGACCCCGCCATCCGCATCGACTGCAGTGACATGTCAGGACCCACCGTCCGCTCAGCAATAAGACATTCGTTTCAATAGAGAATAGGATTTTGCCAAAAAGGATTTTAAATGATTGAAATAAATAAAAAAAATTCATTGCTAAAGTATGACATTGGAAAAGTATACAAATTTTTGGTCAAATGAATAGATTAATATATAGTCAAGAGCAAACTCATCGCTATATACCGTCCTATCGGCAGGTATAATAAGGGTGTCTATATTCCAAATTTGAAATGAGGAAGGAAAATGTATGCAAAAGGCAGGATTGTTATACTGCTGAAAATAACTATCAACCGTTGAGAATTATCGCTCTTCACTATTTGTATTTGTGTGTATTTGCAGAAGACTTCTCGACAGGGCACATAGAAAAGGCTTGTGGGCTCGTGATCGTGATATTCGCTTACAACTAAAGGAGTTGGAGGGGTTTGTATTGGGTAAAGGCTTGTGGGGTCGCTGTGACTCCAACTCCTTCACTCTCCAGGCATAAATTTTGAGGCAGTCCTTATTCCCTGAGTCCAAAATTCTTCTCAGATCCAATTCCAAAGCTCATGTCCGAAAACAACGTTACAAAATGGGATTTGATACAGTAAAGGCCCGTCACGAGCAAGAGGAAAACATGGAGCAGATTCAAAATTCTAATCGGGAGGAAAGTATATGGAAAAAACAAAGAGAAGAGGAAAACATGGAGCAAATTCGAAATTTTAATCGGGAGGAAAGTCTATGGAAAAAACAAAGAGAAGTTGTTGCATATACCCCCAATTATGACCCCTCAAAGGTGAATCCTCTTATACGTTGTTAATTGATTATAGAATTGAGATTAACGCTAATTGCTTGGCCTCACCAACATACCTCGCCTCCAGAACTCCTTCATACAATATGTTGGTGTATTTAAAAATATGAATAACAAATAATTATTTTTCTATGTAATAAACAAACGAGAACAATTATATAGTGTTTTACATGTGGAAATGGTTTATACTATTTTTAAAAGCTGTATTTTAAATTTTTAAATTTTGGTTCTTAATTTTGTTTAATGGTGAGAAATTGTTAATTCTACATATTTGAGTGGTTAAATCTGCTTAATTTGAGTATTCTAGGGTATTTTCAAGATGTTGGATGTTGAATTCATTTATGCATTCAGAAATACAATTTAAATAACATAAAATTATGATTTCTTTCATATTCATATAGACAAATAAAAAATACCCAATAGAAAATGCCAAAACATAGATTTAGATAAATCCCAATAAAAAATGAGAAAACATAGAAATTTTAAAATTCATTATTTTAAAATAGTTGTGATGTTAGATAGGTAGTTATCTTAGAATTATAAATTTGATTGTTGATGACTTGTTATCATAATACATTTTTAAGCAGCTTCTACATCCGTGAATGATATTGCATGGTTTGTTTACTTTCGTAGGAATTAGCATAAGAATTTTACATTTTAGAGTATTAGAAGAAGAATTTTATCTTTGATCTCATAATCTTCATCCAAATGAGTTTTTACAATGATAGCCTTACGTTTCATAACTATCTTTATATCTTTGTACTTATGAATTTTAATGATAAACTACTCCCTGACCTTTCAATTGGTGTTCCCATAAGACTCTTTGGGCTTTGGGAAATATTGTTGGAGACTCTCTAGAATATAGGGATCTCACACTCGCTCATGGAGCATTGAGGCATGTTCTTTCCCAATGTAATGAGATTGCCACAATTTCAATGAATACCTGGACTCTCTCAATTTTTTTCTGTGGTAAACCCCAACCTCTATTTGATCAGGTAAGCAAAATATTATTTTTGGCTCTTCTTTTAATTTTGTATATACCGTGAATTTTTTTATAGCTCTTGTGCTTGGTAGTTTTGAACATTAAATGATCTAGATGCTTGCTCATTACAATGACTCCATTATGAGGTTTTAAATAATGCTCGATAATTTGGGTTTTGGGTTTTATTTCATGAAGCAATTACCATTGCTTGCAATTCCAGGAATATCGAGTACTTTTTTCTATGAAGTTTGGGAGTTGAATCATATAGTGAATTTTCAAGTAGGTTTTGCACTATGGGGAATGTGTGTCTTTTCTAGTACTTTGTTGCTTATGTATTCATACCTTATACAACTTAATATTGAGATATTTGTTACGAGGAAAATCTCTCTATGGCTAGGGGCAAACTACAACAATGGAATGACACCCAAAAATCAACTCTATTCTCAAATCTGTTATATAAATAAAATGATAACAAGAGAAGGCTAGAAACCTACCTCGTTTGGACGTTCCAAGAAGACCACCGTTGAGCACACAACCCAAATATTTACACCTACAACTTGTCCTCAACAACCAATAGATGCAAACATGTAGTGTTAACATATAAATCAACATAATCCATTAACATACATAACAAATACGCCCATGGAAAGTAATTCAAATATTTTCGATATATCAATTAGACGAGAAAAGAGTATTTCTTTCAATGTAATCAACAAAAGTACATAGGTGACAAATTTCTATAATGACACATATTAGAACCGAGAAACTAAGTCGCTCCAACTAGGCCTCCACCACTTCAATCCTTCACAAAGGCAAGCTCACAAGTAGGAGTCAATGAAGTTCTCCACCACAAGGTAAGAAGAGCTTGGGGACTAAACACAAGAAGTTCATACTTTCAAGGACAAAGGGATGCAGAGTCAATATGAAGTGAAATTTTTCTAGTGTATCTTTTCTCTCAATGTTGAATTATTGACGCAGGCGTGAAGTTACCTCCACTCACCCGCTCTCAGGATCGATCTAAATTCCTCATGCGAGCCGAATTAGCTCATTCGATTCCCTGCTGGAATCTCTAATGAAAACCCGATCCACAGGTCCTTTATTCACGTACACGGCTTTTCTGCACTAAGCCGTGATCTTTTCCCTGACTCAGCTTCGGGTTTCGGGGTTTCGTGATCCCCGACGTCGAGAATTCCGATCCTCCTGAATCCCCGATCTCCGATGAGCTCCTCTTCGGCCTTAGCCCTTCCTGGCTAGGATCTCTAGTCCATGTGACTAGTTCTCATAAGACCGTAGCCTTATCACCTTATCGGGGTTTTAGGCTTCAAAATCTCGATGCGCTCCAATTCCCGTTAGCCCTCCAGGCTAAGCTCCTGGTCCACGTGACCTCCCCCTATATGACCGCAGCCATACCTCCTCTATCGGGGTTTCGATCTTTCCAATGTCGAAATACACATGTCCTCAGGATTCGCGATCTCTCGAATCCCGATGCGCTCTTTACACACTAGCTCTCCTGGCTAGGCTCCTGGCCCATATGACTGTTATCTCGTGACCGCAGTCTTACTTCTCCATCGGAGTTTCGAGCTTTTCAATGCCGCAATGCATTGGCTCACGGGATTCACGATCCTTCGAATCCCGACTCTCCGCTATGCTGACAGCTGGCCCCTTAAACGACACTTCCCACTTCTCCGATATGCTGGCAGCTGGCCCACAATGGCACCTTCCTCCTTGTCGGGGTTTCGGACTTCGCGATTTCGAAATGCCCAAACACCTTGTCACCAGGATTCCTGATATCCCGATGACCACAACACCGACATACGTCCTCCTGTCGGGCCTTTCCCCGATGGCTTCGATTGCTGCCGCGCGTCCCTTCCAGATGGACGGTTCAAATTCCTCCTCGCGGTTTCGAGACTTGAAATGTCTCGACTTTCATGACCTCGAGAACTCCGATTTCCCGATAGCCAATATACCGACTCTCTTTGGATTTTTGAAACCTGTCTCCCCAAACGGACGGCTCATCTTATATCGGGGTTTTCACTATGGACTTCCCCGATCTCCTGTCCACGAGACTTCCGATGGTAAACCTCGTGCAGCTCCTGTCCAATCCAACGGATGATGGGAATTTTTTTCAAGATCTGACGGTTTAGATCTGTCCTTCTTGTGCGCTCCTCCAGAGGCTAAACTATGCGCGCCTTCACCCGATCCAACGGCTTACGAGATTCTGTGTGAACATCCGACGGTCCACAATCTCCTCTTCTGTGCGCTTCTCCTGACACCTTCCTGGACGTGAAATCTTCAACGATCCAGATCTCTTTCTCCAGTCGATCTGACGACTGTCGTTGCACCTTCTGAGCTTGCACACTCCTTCGTCCCAGAATTGGGAGAATCTCCAGTTCTCAAAGGCCTCAACCTTTGTCCTCCTTCTCTCTGTGAACTCCTTTACCTTGAGCTTCGTCGCGCGTATGAAAACGTTGTTCCCCCTGAGCTTCTGGGAACTCTGAACTCCTCCAGAGAGTTCTTCAACCTCTGCACTCCTTGCAGTCCCGACTCTGTGCACCAAAAGCACTGTCCCTCCTGAGCTTCTGCGCCCAAATCCTCCAGGGACTCTATGACTCCTACGCTTCTGCAGGGTCTTCACGCACCCAAAGTGCTATCTCTCTTGAGCTTCTCACATGCTCAGACCCCTATGGGATTTTGTCTTCCTTCTCTCTCTCCCACAAATGGAGAATGTTGGGATGCCCTCCTGGCTATCCTTCTGCTCAATCAACTTCTCGCTGAGTGTTGCAGGGTGTTCAACAACCCTATGAAGATCCCTCAGTGGATTCTTCCTCTAACTTCCAGAACTCAAAGAGTTCTCTTCTCCTTTCTGTGCCTGTCTGCACACTTACTCAAATGCCCTCCGAGCAAAGTATCTTTCTCCAGAACTTCCAACAGTTCTGTCTCCTTCTCCTGTGCACCTATGCACTCGCTCGATGCCCACCTGGCAGATCTCTCAGAATCCTTAGTGATTCTAGTTCTCTCTGCACTCACATCAGAGTTCCTTCCTGTGTGCACTCCTTGCACTGGCTCAATGCCCACCTGGCAGAGCTTCACCGAATCCTTAGTGATTCTGGCTTCTGTCTGAACTCACAGCAGAGTTCTTCCTCTATGCACCACTGTGCATATGCTCAATTCCCACCTGGCATAGCTTCACAGAATCCACAACAGAATTCTGTCTGCAACTGTGTCTCTCATACACAGCCTTGCCTCCAAGGTGTTTAGCAACCTTGTGGTCTCCCCTGAGTTGTTGACTTCAGTTCCTGTGCCACAACACATCTTTGTCTGAACCCGCAGTATTCAGAAGTGCATCCTCTGTGCACGGCTATCAGAACCCGCAGTGTTCTGTCACTCCCTCCTGGTGTGAAGCGTCAAATACCTTCAACCCTGGAAATCAAGAACTCCTGCAAATGCCTAACATACATCTACAACATACAATGGAACACACACAGACACTCATTCAACACATAGTAATGCAGGAAAAACTGCTCTTTGTATTAAAATGGCAAATGCCTGTATTTACAATGGTGTTCCTGAGCACGACCTGTAACAAGGTCTCGACTCTTCTCTCTTCTGCTCTCTACACGCAGATTCTATCTTCTCGCTCAACTTCTTTTTTTTTCACTTGCTTACAAAATGAGATCCTAAGTCTCTTTTACCTGAGGGGGCTCTTCGAGCGCTTCCCTCCAATCTACCTACCCCATTCAATTACATTGAATGGGCTGTCTATTCCAGAATCGGATCTAGATCTCAGCAATACAAACATTTAAGGCCTATCTACCTAATGCCTGCACAAAGGCACGACTTCACAACTCACCAGCTTAAACATTAAATTACATTCAATTCAAATTTTAAATGAGGCTGTGCCTCTCTTCAGCTTTGAATTCACACGCTCGACGTGGCTGGCTGGCTAACGTGGAGAGATGCTCCTGCATCAAACTCCTCAGTTGCAAAATTCATGAGCTCCTGCTCATGAGCTTGCCATCTCAGCTGTTGGAAATCCTCCTGGATCCCAAACAAATATCTGGAGCTTCCCATCTGCTCCATTCTGCTGTTGTTGCTGCTGTTGCTTCTCTTCTGCTCAGCTGCTCCTCGCTGGCAGTCTCTGTTGACCCCAACATCGGCCTTCTGATCTCTTCTATCACCTTGTCTAGCTGCTCCAGTGGCTGGCTCTATTTTTGCAGTCTCCCCAGCTGCAAATTTTTTTGGCACATGGGCAGATCATCATGATCTCCCATGCCTTCTTCATCAGTCTCCAACTTCACCTGTTGGATGTGCATGCTTTGCACTTTCACCCTCTCTTCCAGGGCTTCAATTTTTTCCCACAGATCAGTAAAACAAATGTTGTCTGCCTCTTTTTATTCTTCTGCAAACTCCCCTATTGCAGTCTTTTCAGTCTCCAGGTTGAAAATTTTGAGCCATTCCTCAAAATGCTCATTATATTCTTCTGTTTTTTCTGCTGTCAGCTTCAATGCTACAGCTTCTTCAGCTTCCTGATTGAAAGCGTTGAGACACTCCTCCGAATGCTCATTTTCTTCTTCTTCTTGGGCAGCTTCCAAAGTTTGCTCCAATCCCTCTTCTTCCCTGACAGTCACAGCCAACTGTTCTGCTGCTGTTGCTACACCTGCAACACAAATTTCTGACTCCTCCTGGGCAAGTGGTAGGAATATCTGAATTCCCTCAATCATTAGAAGGTCCCTCAGATCCTCCTCTTCTGTCAGCTGCATCTGCTGATCCAACTCTATCTCTGAATTTATGAGACCCTCAGACAGTCTCATTTTCTCGATCAGCTCCTCGGGCTGATCAAAATTCACCTGCTCATCCCTGCCCACCTGGCAATATGGGATGTCTCTGCTACCCTCCTGGCAGATTATGAGATCAACCGATCCCATCTTCATCAGCACTCCTTGCTGAATCGAACTCACCTCCGAGTTCATGAGACTTTCAGATAGTCTTGAATTTTCATCCCTGCCCACCTGGCAATCTGAGATGCTTCCGCTGCCCTCCTGGCAGTCTGTGAGATCCCGCAGTGACCTCATATCATTGCCCAGCTGGCAATGTGAAATTCCATGGTTGTCCTCATGACAGTCTTTGAGATCCCGCAGTGATCTCATGTTGTTGTCCACCTGGCAATCTAGAATTTCCTCTCTGCCCTCCTGGCAGTGCTTGAGATCTTCAAATGATCCCATTTCACTGAGATTTCTCCCAGTCTCTGGTTCATATATTTGAACCATTTTTTCTTCTGGTCCATTGAGGTTTTCAGCATACCTCAACCATCTTTTTAACAGCCTTCGCTGCCCTCTGACCATCAACTTCTTGACTAGCCATTTTTCTTTCGGCTTCTTCATGGGCCATTCATATACCCATCTTGGCTTCTTATCCTGCCGCATCTTCAACTCGAGCTTCGTCATTTCTCTTTTTATATTAGCGAGATCTTCATCTATTTTCTTTTGGCTCCATAGCTCTTTCCTCCCAGCATATCTACGACCTTTAGTAGCCATGTTGCTGTCTCTGTTTGCCTTCCTGGCAAATCTGCTGCTGTCACTCTGCACTAAGAGTGTTTCCAGCCTCATCCTGCAGTCCTTCCTGACTGTCTTATGGACT
>JASDQU010685991.1:13446-25934 GCA_032191745.1 Picea mariana | reverse complement strand
TATAATGATTTTATTTTTTAACTTTTAAGTGAATTATTGGACATAAATTATTTTTGTGCATCCTTGTCATTTATTCCAAATCAAAATTTGATCATAGAAAAAAAAAAAATATGAATAAAAAATGTCAACTAAGTTCCAATGTAAAATTGTTATTGACTTGGTAACTATGGACATGAATGGATTTCATGGAGGTGTTTTCTTTATGAAGACTATGGTGACCAAGAATTACAACAATCCATAACATGTATACTTGAGGGCTACTAACTTACCTCTCATTGATTTTCAAAGGAGACCTATTTACATTATGTTAGATTTAAAATTGTCACCAATAGATTTAACAAACAAAATAGTGCAAACACTATTTGTGATTTACAATATGTTAGATCTAAAATGTTCAACCGACATATTTAACAAACAAAATAATGAAAAAATTATTTGTTATTAACTGAAGTAGCTAGCCCCTAATCAAGTGGACTTACAAATCTAATTATTATATTGGGTATCTAATTAAGTAGCTAGCCCCTAATTATTCCTAGGGCTATCTAGTCATAAATATAGGACTTATATTGGGTATCCTCCAAACACATTCCATTAACAAGCACAATATTTGATAACCAAACAACATGGAATCGATAATAGAGATGATAGATAAAACAACCTATTACTAACATATCAATTAATAATCACAATTTAGTCCCTATTCAAGTGAGCTAGTGTCTATCAATAACTATTCCTATAGATATTGGGTGATAAACCTAAGACCTATATAATCTTCTAGACACATTCCATTAATAAATAAAATATTAGAAATGCATAAATAAACATCATGGACTGATGATAGATAAAACATATCAATTAATAATCATAATTCATAAATAAAATTGGATTTAGTAAATCCAAAAAAACAAAAAAAGCACATAATACCATACATTGGATTGGATTAAACTAGTAAGTACATGGAGGAAATCCCATACAAAAGAGATAGAATACTTACCTCAATAATTCAAGAGTTCAACCATATCTAAATTAGCCAATTCCTGATCAAATTAGGGCTATCGAGTCATAAACCCAAGACTTATTTGTTATCTTTGAGACACATTCCATTAACAAGCAAAATATTACAAATAGATAACCAAACATCATGGAATAGATAATAGAGATAATATTAGAGATAATATTGGATAATAGATAATAGAGATTATAATAGAGAACTATCGGGTCATAAACCTAGGAGTTATATATTGTAACATCCCTCTCTTGTGTGCATCGAGCGAACTTATTCTTTGAGGACACTTGCATGCAAGTGATCCAGGTCGTTATACTATTGATTGTTTTAATTATGATTATGAGACATTGTGGATTTGGTGTTATGTTATTTTTGTGTATTACATCGACAAGTGCTATTGACTGGGTTATCCTGAGTGTGTAGGACTCTGGACATTGAGGATGTCAAGGCACTGATGAAACTCTGTGGGCTCCAGATCGAGTCAGGGAGTGGACTGTTAGGGTTTGAATGTTGTTGATGTGATATATGTACATACGATTATATGTTATGATGTTGATTATTATTGTTGACATGATTCATTGATCGATTCAGGATGACGATAGATTCTAACCAAACTCACATCTGGACTAGAGGGGTCACACATGACAATCAAAGACATTGAGGGAGAGGTGTGGCAACAACCCTGCCACAACCTACTAGCACTCATGTTGTGGCTCGAACTATAGGTTAATGATTGCCTAGTTCGAGAAGACCCACGATGTCATGAGCGAAGACTATGATAGTCACTCACGATGATTCTAAGGGGCACGCAATAAGGCAGGGTCACTATTCCTTAGAGGCCTTTAGTCTCCCACAAGATCACTTGACGAATTATTGACTCCAGGGGTTTGACATCTACCAAATTCAGTCAAGAAGCGAGTGTGACCCTTGGAGCATGTAGTGCATCTTGAAGGGCACGTCGCGCAAAGAAAACAAAAAGAGGCGAGTGGCACCCTTGGAGCACACAGTGCGTCTTGAAGGGCATGTCATGATTTTAACTATGGTAAGTTAATAAACCTAGTGCCTATAAAACTATTCATCCTTAGGAATTGGTCGGCCTTAAAATGAATCATGTGATAAGTAAAGTTTAATAACAATTTTTTCAATTAAGAACTGTCGCCAAGCCTAGTGAATTGAAAACCTAGGTCTGAGTAGAACCTTTGAACAAAAAAAAACTATTTAGGTCCATAATCCGGAATTTATAAGCGAAATGAAATGAATATAGATTATTAACTTGTGCTTAACACAAAATAACAGAGATACAGTAAAAATGGTTTTGTATTAATAAAGAAATAAGATGGAAAACTGTAAAATGCAGCGGAAACAAGCTTGCTGGAATGGTGGCGGCTTATCTTTGAGAAGAGATGTGACGGATGCTCTCATTCGCAACAAGATCCTTACAATGAGGATCTGAATGATTTTTTACAATAAGCAGGAATGTCAAAAACCCTAGACATCCAAAAACCTAACCCTAGGAGATGAAGTGCCAAAACTCATGTGGGCCCGTTTGGGTAAGTTAGTACATCAACTTCCTGGGATCGTAACTTTTGCATACGATCTCCGTTTTAGGCGTATGATAGCCTGTTGGAAAGGTATCATCGAGGAGATTCATTTTGTGTGCAAGTGAAAACTACTAAAAGGGATCCAGAAGTGAAAACTACTAAGAATAGTAAATTACCAAAATTGTCAGAAAACTGTTTTGAGCCAATTTGAAAAGGTGGGTGGCCGCCGATATCCATCTGGATCAAGACATGTAAAAAGAAGGGGGTAAAGGAAATTTAAGTATTAATAATTAAAGTGGAAATTTTAATAAATGTTTAATTAAAAAAGGGGGTAATTGATTGTTTTTGTCTAAACTTGCTAATTCTGAGCTTACTTAGAAAAATGAGAAACTTAAAGAAAAAGGGAAACTTAAAGAAAGGGGGGGAACTTGAAGAAAAAGGGAAACTTAAAGAAAATGGAAAACTTAAGGGAAAGGGGGAATGACTAACTTAGTAAGAAATCAATCCTTTGGAACTTTCTATTTATGAACTCAACTAGGAATTAAGTAAGGCGTAAGTCATTTAAGAATTGTAAGGGAATAATGGGACACTGAGGAACATTTTTAGGAACGCTTTTGAGTGGGTGAGGGAAATAGGAATATTAAATTAATTATTAAATTGATTTCTAGTGCAACTATGGGATCGGACGACATGTGTATGGGAGAAGTTTTTCCTAATTAAATAAATTAAAAAGGAATCCAATGAGGCTTTGGGAAACTAATGACTAAGAAACTCGATAAAAAAGATGTTGGAGGAGGAGTATAGAAGATATCTGGCTCGTGTAATGTTACACTGCTAAAATTTCATCTTGATTGAACTTTCTCTTGTGGGAGTTGGGATACCGAGCTCGGGTAACAAGTGTTAGCTTGATGTTGCGAGGCGTACTGGGTGATAGCAAACTCTGGTATCATGTGTGTGGTACCTTTGCGGCTCAGAGGGCTCAGGGGGAAGAAGAGTACCCCTAGCATTGGCTAGGAGGTACCAGTGAGGTCTCATTGATCGGCAAGCCAGATATGGACGGAGTGAAAGCGTTCGAGGATGTCTTCTCCTCGTCATTGTCAGTAAAGGTACGCATGTTAAAGTTGTTACTTGTAATAAAATTTAATTTACACTTGTTTATTTACTGTATTCGGATGACGATTTCATTTCCATGATCTTTCCTTGCACATGTATTTCTACAGTGATTGTAACAAATTATTTTTCGTAAAACCATAATTTCCATCTCCTGCCTGTGTTTCTTTATTCCTTGATTGCAGTTTTTTTCATTATTGTTTCTCCACGGAGAAGATATGCATGCATATTTGTGTTTTTATCTTCTGTTCCTTTATCCTTTAAATTATTAGTCTGTGCCTGAGAATTCGTCCAGCCACCGAATCGACTATATTTCACTCTGATATTAAAGATTTAGATTCGAATGCCCTTCTTTCATGTGCATGGGTAATAAGTGTAGGATCATTTCTCTACCCAGTAAGAGAGACTTCATCCATCCAAGTTTATGGTATCGATTGTGCACAGAGTGCTCCTTGTTTATTTTTATGCAGTTCAATTTTAGGTAGTGAAACAACCATCGTTCCTTCCAATTCTCTTCGTGCTTTCTTAGATTCTTGTGGCGTAACGATAGTTGCACCTTTTAGATTATTTCCTATGTTTTATAAAACCTACCTACATTTTTGTTCGTATGTCCTTGAGTTGCAATCGTTATGTTTTTATAATCCTTTATTGCGAATCAATTTCAAACTGTGATTGTTTTCATTTGGAATGATTGCTTAAATTTGGTCCAGAACCTTAGTAGTGGATAGCTAGAGGGGAGTTTCAATCTTTGGACTATGTTTTGGTTAATGTTGCATTCTTGCCTGCGTTTTTATCTTGGTTGTGATGTAATTCAAATCCTTGGATTGTGTGTGGTTTTAAATCTGTAATGATTGATTTCATTGCCTATAATATGTAAGTTTTAAATCTATCATTATTGTCTGGATTTGTTCCGGCAAGTGGAGACTTATTGTTCTGCCACCCAACATAAGTTTACAACGATCTCTTGTAATTATTTTAATAAGTTATATACAGATTGATTATGATGCAATGGATAAAATTTATGAATTCGTCGAGTGAATTTTGATGTGTACTGTTGTTATAATACTGATACGATCCTTCACCTAATGGAGTATTGACTACATGGGTTTGACATCTACCAAATTCAATAAAGAGGCGAGTGGCACCCTTGGAGCATGTAGTGTGTCTTGAAGGGCACGTCGTGCAAAGAAAACAGAAAGAGGCGAGTGTCACCCTTGAAGCACGTAGTGCATTCTAAAGGGCACATTGCGATTTTAACTATGGTAAATTAATAAACCTAGTGTTTAGAAAACTATGCCTCCTTAGGACCTGGTCGACCTTAAAATGAATGATGTGATAAGTAAAGTTTAATAACAACTTTTTCCCTTAATAATTCTCGTCTTGCCTAGTGAAATGAGAATCTAGGCATTAATAGAACCTTTGAACCCAAAAAAACTATTTAGACATGTAACAAAAAGGGGGTAAAGAAAATTCAAGTATTAATAATTAAAGTGGAAATTTTAATAAAGGTTTAATTAAAAAAAGGGGGTAGTTGGTTGATTTTGTCTAAACCTACTAATTCTGAGCTTAGTTAGAAAAATGGGAAACTTAAAGAAAAATGGAAACTTAAAGAAAGGGAGGAAACTTGAAGGAAAAGGGAAACTTAAAGAAAAGGGGAAACTTAAGGAAAAAGGCGAATGTCTAACTTAGTAAGAAATCAAGCCTTTGGAACTTTCTATTTATGAACTCAACTAGAAATTAAGTAAGGTGTAAGTCATTTAAGAATTGTAAGCAATAATGGGACACCCAAGATCGTTTTTAGTAATGTTTTTGAGTGGGTGAGGGAAATGAGAATATTTAATTAATTAATAAATTGGTTTATGGTGCAACTAGGGCATTAAGCGATATGTGTATAGGAGAGGTTTTTACTAATTAAATAGATGAAAAAGGAATATAATGAGGGTTTTGAAAACTAATGAGTAAGAAACTACTTTCTCTTGTGGGAGTTTCGATACCTAGCTCGGGTAATGAGTGGTAGTTCGACCTTGCAAGGTGAGTTGGGTGCTATCTTTATTTCGTATCATTTGTGTGGCCCCTTTGTGGATCAGGAGGCTCAGGGGGAAGAAGATTACCCCTAGCATTGGCTGGGAGGTACCGGTGAGGTCTCATCGGTTGACAAGCAGGTTTTGGATGGAGTGAATGTGCATGAGGACCTCTTCACCTCATTGTTGTCGATAAAGGTATGCCTGTTAAAGTTGTTGTAATAAAATTTAATTTACACTCATTTATTTACTCTATTCGGATAGATATTTCATTTTCATGAGCTTTCCTTGCACATGTATTTCTACGGTGATTATAACAGATTATTTTTCGTAAAATCATAATTTGCATCTCCTCCCTGCATTTCTTTATTCTTTGATTGCGTTTTTTTTCATTATTGTTTATCCATGGAGAATATATGGATGAAGATTTGTGTTTTTATCTTCTATTCCTTTATCCTTTAACTTATTAGTCTATGCCTGAGCAATTGGCCAGGAGCTGAATCGACTGTCTTTCACTCTGGTGTTAAATATTTAGATTCAAATGCCTTGCTTTGTTGTGCATGGATAATAAGTTTAAGATCGTTTCTCTGCCTAGAAAGAAACACTTCCTCCTTCGGTTTTTATGGTCTCTATTGCGCATATAGTGCCCTTGTTTATTTTTCTGTAGTCCAATTTTTGTTAGTGCAACAACCATCATTCCTTCCAGTTGTGTTCCTGCTTTGTTATATTCTTGTGGCACAACGATAGATGTGTGTGTCATATTATTGCCTGCATTTTATAAACCCTTCGTGTGTTTTTTTCCTTATGTCCTTGAGTTGCGATTGTTATGTTTTTACAACCCTTTATTGTGAATCAATTTTGGACTTTGTTTGTTTTCATTTGGAATGATTGCTTAAATTTGGGTCAGAACCTTACTAGTAGATAGTCGGAGGACTGTTTCAATCTTTGGATTGCGTTTTGGTTAATGTTTTATTCTTTCCTACGTTTTTATATTGGTTGTGTTGCGACTTGAATCCTTGGATTATGTGTGGTTTTAGATCTGTAATTATTTCTTTCATTGCCTATAATATGTAATTTTTAAATTTGTCATTATTGTCTGGATTCATTCCTACAAGTGGAGACTTGTTGTTCTGGCACCCAACATAAGTTTACAGTGATCTCTTGTAATTATTTTAATAAGTTGTATACATATTGATTATGATGCAATGGATAAAATTTATGAATTCATCGAGTGAATTTTGATGTGTATTGTTGATATAATACTGATATGATCCTTCATGGTGAAGGGAAAAGACTGTCAAATGCCAAAAACATGGGTGTTAGGGATGTGTTAATATTTAAAAATTGTATGTTTAGCGAAATTAATTTTCACTTGGATAATCTTGTTTATATTCTAAAAGTAGCACTGCCCAGCAAGCGATTCCTGTACACTTTTATGCCCCACACTTTAGCCATATATTGATAACAATCACGTGTAACTGTCTGTTGGTGGTTGTCTTGGTTCAATATAAAACAACATAAATATTATTATATGTTGCACCATCTTCTAGCATCGACGACCCTAGAGATTTGATACTTGTGAAAGCTTGTTGGCCAGTTTCCCTGTATTTATCTATTTAGCGAATTATGAGTTTGCTTGGCATGATTTAGTATTTATCCTTACGACTGCCAGTGAAATCCCAATATGTTGATAATTTGAAAATGATAATTTTGTTCCGAAGATGCTGGGTTACATGCACCTAGATTTTAGTTAACCAGGATGATGATTTATAGGTTTGTTGCCACATAATCTTCACCCATTCACTTGCAGATTTATTTATGACTGTCAAAGCTCGGTGCGACCCCTCATTTATCACTGACAGACCAAACTTAGCTAAATGACCGAGCAAGTTCTTAGCTGGCGCCCTTGTTGCGTCCCTCCTTGATCTCAAATTCCTCACCTTCCCTTCTTTGCGGATAAAGGAACCTTCGAGTTCAATTTCTCTTCCATATTTACCGCCCGCTAACTAAGCCTAATGTACAGTTAATTTTACCCTTATAACCTCCATGTTCATCATGCATTCTTTTACCCTTTCCGTTAAATCGCTTTCCCAAAAAATGGATATTTCAATCACCGTGCTTTTAAGTTTTATTTCAATATATATATAATCATATTATTTAAAATCGTGCTTTATCCACCTGGGTAATTGGCATGAAGGAGTTATTTTAATTTTATTTCATATCTCTCTTATCTTGGATGGTTAGCGTTCAATGGTTATATAATCACCTTCGGGACTAATCCTTGAATTTCTGCCTCTACGATTTAAACCTTGTCCTATGGGTGGTCAACTTAGGCCCCTAAACTTTTACCTCATCCATCGGATGCTATATAGGTATGTTATCTTAGTGTAGGAACACCTTGACATCTTAGTAGTGGCAAGGTTGGGAACTCGCCTATTGATATTAAGTTTAAGTAGGGACTCTAGTTGGTTGAATAAGGTTTGTTTTGGCTAATTTCAAAGAGATTGTTAGCACACCTTCCTTCATGGGATATAGGACTTACTGATTATAGACCTGTTCGTAGACCCAATTTTATGCATTACCTGGCCTTTTTAGAGTTCATTTTCTTGCGCTCTTAAAACTTTTGTTGGTAGGCTCTTAGACACTAGCGCGATAATAAGTATTGAGTGTTTTTACCCCACGTCGATAGTAGTTGGTTGTTAGAAAGCTTGCATCCCTAAATTCATGTATGTAAGAAAATTAAGGATTGATCTTCTGGCGTCATGGATTTAGTGAATGAATTGTTTGGATATAGATGCTTAAATACTTACTTTTTGGAATGTTGGTTAAGCTTTGTTATCTTCCGCACATGAAAAACTTAGTCTTTTCAATGATGTTTTCATTTGTTTCGATTTCTTCTCTTGCACACCTTGAGAATTCAAGATATGAATGGTTGTGGATTTATTTATTTAAGCACCATGAAATGATGTGTTGTATGTTGGTTGAGTGGTAGATTTTTGTGCCATGAGTTAATGCAGTTGTGACTGGTTGTGTATTTAGAATTTTGTGCCGTGTACATAAAATGACGATTTAATTATTTTCTAATGCGCCAATAAATATTGGTGATGCTGGGCTGATTTAGAACTAAATTGTTGATGCATGATTGTCAATGGTAATGATTACCCTCTCCCTTGTTATTGATGTTCGGACTGATGGCATGAAGTCTTAGTTGATCATTGTTGTATGTTGTGAGAATCATGTGCATTGTGTTCGTCATTGTGTGGTGATGTTTGAGTGTATTTTCGTTAAATCCATATCTCTCTCAAACTTCATAAAAAATCACACCTGACCCCCTTCAACATCACAACATAACCCTATCGTTATTACTTTCCTACACAAAAAAAAAAAAAAAAAATGGTACTGGTTATGCGAGGCTTCTTGTCCTAACGACGGGGTTCGTTACATATATTGATTATTTTAGAGACACATTCCATTAACAAACAAAATATAACTAAGCATTTTGGAATAGATAATAGAGATGATAGCTAAAACAACATATTATTAACATATCAATTAATAATCACGATTCATAAATAAAATTGTATTAAGTAGATTCATAAATTAAAAAAACCACATAATATCATCTATTAAACTAGGAAATCAATGTATATAGAGGAAACCCCTACAAAAAGAGATAAAGTACTTAGCTCAATAATTCAAGAGTAAAAGATCAACTTTGATATGTCTCCTACTACAACCAAAGACCTCAGTTCATAGCTCACCATAACAATATAAAAAAGGATTGTAATCTAATTACTAATGGTTACATCTACTTATAAATTAAGGTTGCTTGATGTAGTAAACTTACCCCAATAGTTTAAGCACCCCTTTAGTTTAATTTTTTGATGAGGTTAGTTGTATTTACATTATTTGATAGTTATATGCATTAATTACACAAATTATACCCAATTTTCTATTTCGAAATTGGATGATAGAGTTCTAGATACTTAAATTCTAGAATTAGCTACCAAATTTTCCTTATTACTTAAATATTTGTACTAATTTAACTTACCATTTTCAATTTTTTTAATTTTTTTTTAATTAACTTTATTTTTATAAGTTTATTGTAATTTATTGTAATTTCATCTAAATATGCTTATACTCTAGTAACTTTTTCTTTTAACTTTATGAATTAAAGTTCAAAATTTAAATTTTTTTGAATTTTATATTCATTTTTGAATTGAAGTAAAGTACAAACTTTAAATACTTTTTTGAATTTATTGACCACCCACCCCAAGTCTACAAACTTTTTACATATCATTATCAACGTGATATGTTACTAACCTACACTTCTATGGTAACAATAAATAACATTGATCTTCCACATCATGATCTTAAAATAATGTTAGTCCATGCTAGGTGCGTATTGAAAACCTTTGTATTTCACACATAGTTTGAGCTTTGTTTAGGTATAGGTCTTTGTTCTATTTCACACATAGTTTGGTCTTTGTTACAGTGTTCTCATTTCACTATCGTTGACTTGGAATTACCTAGATCTAATTCATATAATATTCGTTGAAAAACACTTTATGTACTTTTCTTTAAACCTTTGTTAACTAAAAGATCTAAATCTCCAAATTTAATCTTGACCTTGTGATATAGTTGCTATTTTTGTTGAGATCATTCTCCGATTCTCATACTATGCCTTAAGTATAATAATTTGATTATTACATGTACATAACATTTTCTTTCAATCTCTTTTATCATGCTTGACGTCGACACCCTAGATTGATGGAATTCCCTAGTAGTGACTCAATTCATTATCTTATTTTTTCTTCCATAAAACTTCCCTTCAAACCTTCATTATCTTATTTTCTCTTCCATAAAACTTCCCTTCAAACCTTTTGTTGGGGATGTTGTTCATTTTCCATGATGGTTTCCAACATGTTTGTTTCATCATCGAACCAATCCCCCAACTTTTATCTCTGTTATGACAAATTTGATAATGGTTTATATTTTCTGCATCTTCTCAAATGGTTAAAATAATTCTCCGACATCTATAGGTTTAGATTTTGGGACAATCTTATTTATCGACTCTTTGTTGAGCACTGCTAGTCTCAAAATCGTTCGACGACCGGTTGGTGCGTTCCTTCCCTTCCCATGTTTCTCTATCTTCTCTACTATTTGACTTCTCTATGGTCTTGAGTCGTCATCAATATCTTTCTCTTTATCTGGATCCCTCTATTTACTTCGTCCAACACGGTTTTGGTATAATATTAAAAAAAAAAAAAAAATTAAATGCGTTTTTGGTGTATAATGCATTTTTATTTTTCACGTCAATCATTTTCTCATCCTTAACCTTATCTTCCTTTTTCAAGTCAAGGTGAGAATAGTTTTTGGCCGTGTTCCTTCCCGTGTTTCTGTTGGTATTGTCACTATCTTCTCTACTATTGGACTTCTCTATGGTCTTGAGTGTTCATCAATATCTTTATCTGGCTCTTTCTATTTACTTCGTCTAACATGTTTCTGGTATAATATTAAAAAAGATTTTAAAAATTAATCATTAAATGTAATTAAAAAATTTAACAATTCAATGATTATTTTAAAGAAAGAAAGCAATTGATAAAATAACAAGAGTTGCATGGTAGCTTAATCCCTGCTAAGTAAATTTGGAAATGAAGATGATAGTTAACACCCTATAATTATTCACGATGATTAGTTTGAAACATGAATAATATGTTAACAAATGAGTTAGTTTCATAATCTTAAAAGAATTCGACATAGACTCATAAGGAATGAAGAAAGCCTTATTGCTCCATGATGACACATAGTTTATAGATTTGTCATAACCTGTACTGGACAAAATATCTTGCCATGATTTTACTATAATGTAGTTTCCATATAGATTTGGGATTAACTTCAATTTCCTTCTAGTTAAGCTAAGCAAGCCAAATGCAAATCTTATTTTAAAAAAAAAAAAAAAAATCAACATTTCACATTTTATAATATATATTTTAATATATATAATATTTTACTATCTTAACATATATATATTATAAAATATAATATACATTTTAATATATAATATATTATAATATTTTATGTGTTAACATATATATATAATACACTGTAATTTATATAATATTTTAATATGTTATGACATGACACATCCAAAACATCATTACTATTCATTTCTTCTCTTATATATATTAAATAAAAAAGGTGGAACCTGCTATATTAGATAAACAAAACTTTTACAGAGTATACATAGAGTAGGTCTGGTATCACCCAAAATGCTGTCGATTATCGGAAACCAGCATATATAGAGGGCAAGTAGCAAATAGTATTATAGAACATAAAAAATGATTGGCATCTGTCCTGCCCGGAGGAAACCAAGACAGATGTCTATGGACTAAGTACACATAAAACAACAACATAGTAAAACTAAGAGCCAAGAGAACATGAAAAACCTAGGTGCCTGGTGACTTGTCATCCTCGCCAGTCTGACGCGTGTTCCCAGTCAGAATGACGAAAGCTTGCGCGCAGAGGGGGAATTTTTGCTTGGCTGGCACGTTGGAAAAAGCGTCGAGGAACATGTCCATGCGCTGGCCCATAAGGAGGGCCTGATGCTCCAAGTCAGACAAGTGTCCACGAAGGTCAAACATTAGTGCTAGGTGCTCCTCCCGGATGAGTGAACCATGCATGCTTCCACCCATGTCCACCGCCGCTCCAGAACCCTCATCGAACCTCCCTTGCTCCGCTTCTGCCTCTGCCCCCTTCGTGCCTGCTTTGTCCGCCTGTGTGTTATGGCAGTTGCAATTGTCGTCACCA
>JASDQU010685991.1:1527-13311 GCA_032191745.1 Picea mariana | reverse complement strand
AACATATCAATTAATAATCATAATTCATAAATAAAATTGGATTTAGTAAATCCAAAAAAACAAAAAAAGCACATAATACCATACATTGGATTGGATTAAACTAGTAAGTACATGGAGGAAATCCCATACAAAAGAGATAGAATACTTACCTCAATAATTCAAGAGTTCAACCATAGGTAAATTAGCCAATCCCTGATCAAATTAGGGCTACCGAGTCATAAACCCAAGACTTATTTGTTATCTTCGAGACACATTCCATTAACAAGCAAAATATTACAAATAGATAACCAAACATCATGGAATAGATAATAGAGATAATGTTAGAGATAATATTAGATAATAGATAATAGAGATTATAATAGAGAACTATGGGGTCATAAACCTAGGACTTATATATTGTAACATCCCTCTCTTGTGTGCACCGAGCGAACTTATTCTTTGAGGACACTTGCATGCAAGTGATCCAGGTTGTTATACTATTGATTGTTTTAATTATGATTATGAGACATTGTGGATTTGATGTTATATTATTTTTTTGTATTACATCGACAAGTGCTATTGACTGGGTTATTCTGAGTATGCAGGACTCTGGAAATTGAGGATGTCGAGGCATTGATGAAACTCTGTGGACTCCAGATCGAGTCAGGGAGTGGACTATTAGGGTTTGAATGTTGTTGATGTGATATATGTACATACGATTAGATGTTATGATGTTGATTATCATTGTTGACATGATTCATTGATGGATGCAGGATGACGATAGATTCTGACCAAACTCACATTTGGACTAGAGGGGTCACACAAGACAACCAAAGACATTTAGGGAGAGGTGTGGCAACAACCCTTCCACAACCTACTAGCACTCATGTGGTGGCTCGAACTATAGGTTAATGATTACCTAGTTCGAGAAGACCCACGATGTCATGAGTGAAGACTATGATAGTCACTCACGATGATTCTAAGGGGCGTGCAATAAGGCATGGTCACTATTCCTTAGAGGCATTTAGTCTCCCACAAGATCACCTGACGAATTATTGACTCTAGGGGTTTGACATCTACCAAATTCAGTCAAGAAGCGAGTGTAACCCTTGGAGCACGTAGTGCATCTTGAAGGGCATGTCGCGCAAAGAAAACAGAAAGAGGCGAGTGGCACCCTTGGAGCACACAGTGCGTCTTGAAGGGCATGTCGTGATTTTAACTATGGTAAGTTAATAAACCTAGTGCCTATAAAACTATGCATCCTTAGGAATTGGTCGGCCTTAAAATGAATCATGTGATAAGTAAAGTTTAATAACAATTTTTTCAATTAAAAACTGTCGCCAAGCCTAGTGAATTGAAAACCTAGGTCTGAGTAGAACAAAAAAAAAACTATTTAGACATAATCCAGAATTTATGAGAAAAATGAAATGAATATAGATTATTAACATGTTATTAACAAAAAATAATAGAGATACAGTAAAATTGGTTTTGTATTAATAAAGAAATAAGATGGAAAACTGTAAAATGCAGCGGAAACAAGCTTGCTGGAATGGTGGCGGTTATTTCTGAGAAGAGATGTGATGGATGCACTCATTCGTGACAAGATCCTTACAATGAGGATCTGAATGATTTTTTACAATAAGCAAGAATGTCAAAAACCCTAGACATCCAAAAACCTAACCCTAGGAGATGAAGTGCCAAAACTCATGTGGCCCCGTTTGGGTAAGTTAGTACATCAACTTCCCGGGATCGTAACTTTTTCATACGATCTTCGTTTTAGGCATATGATAGCCTGTTGGAAAGGTATCATCGAGGAGATTCATTTTGTGTGCAAGTAAAAACTACTAAAAGGGCTCCGGAAGTGAAAACTACTAAAAATATTAAATTACCAAAATTGTCAGAAAACTGTTTTGAGCCAATTTGAAAAGGTGGGTGGCCGTCGATATCCATCTGGATCAAGACATGTAACAAGAAGGGGTTAAAGGAAATTTAAGTATTAATAATTAAAGTGGAAATTTTAATAAATGTTTAATTAAAAAAGGGGGTAATTGATTGTTTTTGTCTAAACTTGCTAATTCTGAGCTTACTTAGAAAAATGAGAAACTTAAAGAAAAAGGGAAACTTAAAGAAAGGGGGGGGAACTTAAAGAAAAAGGGAAACTTAAAGAAAATGGAAAACTTAAGGGAAAGGGGGAATGACTAACTTAGTAAGAAATCAATCCTTTGGAACTTTCTATTTATGAACTCAACTAGAAATTAAGTAAGGCATAAGTCATTTAAGAATTGTAAGGGAATAATGGGACATTGAGGAACATTTTTAGGAATGCTTTTGAGTGGGTGAGGGAAATAGGAATATTTAATTAATTCTTAAATTGATTTCTAGTGCAACTATGGGATCGGACGACATGTGTATGGGAGAGGTTTTTCCTAATTAAATAAATTAAAAAGGAATCCAATGAGGCTTTGGGAAACTAATGACTAAGAAACTCCATAAAAAAGATGTTGGAGAAGGAGTATAGAACATATCTGGCTCGCGTAATGTTACGCTGCTAAAATTTCATCTTGATTGAACTTTCTCTTGTGGGAGTTGGGATACCGAGCTCGGGTAACAAGTGTTAGCTCGATGTTGCGAGGCATGCTGGGTGCTAGCATTCTCTGGTATCATGTGTGTGGCGCCTTTGCAGCTCAGAGGGCTCAGGGGGAAGAAGAGTACCCCTAGCATTGGCTAGGAGGTACTAGTGAGGTCTCATCGATCGGCAAGCCAGATATGGACGTAGTGAACGCGTTAGAGGACATCTTCACCTCATCATTGCCAGTAAAGGTACGCATGTTAAAGTTGTTACTTGTAATAAAATTTAATTTACACTTGTTTATTTACTGTATTCGGATGACGATTTCATTTCCATGATCTTTCCTTGCACATGTATTTCTACGGTGATTGTAACAAATTATTTTTTGTAAAACCATAATTTCCATCTCCTGCCTGTGTTTCTTTATTCCTTGATTGTAGTTTTTTTCATTATTGTTTCTCCACGGAGAAGATATGCATGCATATTTGTGTTTTTATCTTCTGCTCCTTTATCCTTTAAATTATTAGTCTGTGCCTGAGAATTCAGCCAGGCGTCGAATCGACTATATTTCACTCCGATATTAAAGATTTAGATTCAAATGCCCTTCTTTCATGTGCATGGGTAATAAGTGTAGGATCATTTCTCTACGTAGTAGGGGAGACTTCATCCATCCGAGTTTATGGTATCGATTGTGCACAGAGTGCTCCTTGTTTATTTTTATGCAGTCCAATTTTAGGTAGTGAAACAACCATCATTCCTTCCAATTCTCTTCGTGCTTTCTTAGATTCTTGCGGCATAACGATAGTTTCACCTTTTAGATTATTTCCTGTGTTTTATAAAACCTACCTACATTTTTGTACATATGTCCTTGAGTTGCAATCATTATGTTTTTATAATCCTTTATTGCGAATCAATTTCAGACTGTGATTGTTTTCATTTGGAATGATTGCCTAAATTTGGTCCAGAACCTTAGTAGTGGATAGCCGGAGGGGAGTTTCAATCTTTGGACTATGTTTTGGTTAATGTTGCATTCTTTCCTGCATTTTTATCTTGGTTGTGATGTAATTCAAATCCTTGGATTGTGTGTGGTTTTAAATCTGTAATGATTGATTTCATTGCCTATAATATGTAAGTTTTAAATCTATCATTATTGTCTGGATTTGTTCCGGCAAGTGGAGACTTATTGTTCTGCTGCCCAACATAAGTTTACAGTGATCTCTTGTAATTATTTTAATAAGTTATATGCAGATTGATTATGATGTAATGGATAAACTTTATGAATTCGTCGAGTGAATTTTGATGTGTACTGTTGTTATAATACTGATACGATCCTTCACCTAATGGAGTATTGACTCCATGGGCTTGACATCTACAAAATTCAATAAAGAGGCGAGTGGCACCCTTGGAACATGTAGTGTGTCTTGAAGGGCACGTCGTGCAAAGAAAATAGAAAGAGGCGAGTGTCACCCTTGAAGCACGTAGTGCATTCTGAAGGGCACATTGTGATTTTAACTATGGTAAATTAATAAACCTAGTGTCTAGAAAACTATGCCTCCTTAGGACCTGGTCGACCTTAAAATGAATGATGTGATAAGTAAAGTTTAATAACAACTTTTTCCCTTAAGAATTCTCGTCGTGCCTAGTGAAATGAGAACCTAGGTCTTAATAGAACCTTTGAACCCAAAAAAACTATTTAGACATGTAACAAGAAGGGGGTAAAGAAAATTCAAGTATTAATAATTAAAGTGGAAATTTTAATAAAGGTTTAATTAAAAAAAGGGGGTAGTTGGTTGATTTTGTCTAAACCTGCTAATTCTGAGCTTAGTTAGAAAACTGGGAAACTTAAAGAAAAATGGAAACTTAAAGAAAGGGAGGAAACTTGAAGAAAAAGGGAAACTTAAATAAAAGGAGAAACTTAAGGAAAAAGGCGAATGTCTAACTTGGTAAGAAATTAAGCCTTTGGAACTTTCTATTTATGACCTCAACTAGAAATTAAGTAAGGCGTAAGTCATTTAAGAATTGTAAGGAATAATGGGACACCTAGGATCGTTTTTAGGAATGTTTTTGAGTGGGTGAGGGAAATGGGAATATTTAATTAATTAATAAATTGGTTTATGGTGCAACTAGGGCATTGAGTGACATGTGTACAGGAGAGGTTTTTACTAATTAAATAGATGAAAAAGGAATATAATGAGCGTTTTGAAAACTAATGAGTAATAAACTACTTTCTCTTGTGGGAGTTTGGATACATAGCTCGGGTAATGAGTGGTAGTTCAACCTTGCAAGGTGAGTTGGGTGCTATCTTTCTCTGGTATCGTTTGTGTGCCCCTTTGTGGATCGGGAGGCTCAGGGGGAAGAAGATTACCCCTAGCATTGGCTCGGAGGTACCGGTGAGGTCCCATCGGTCGACAAGCAGGATTTGGATGGAGTGAATGTGCATGAGGACCTCTTCACCTCATTGTTGTCGGTAAAGGTATGCCTGTTAAAGTTGTTGTAATAAAATTTAATTTACACTCATTTACTTACTGTATTCGGATAGATATTTCATTTCCATGAGCTTTCCTTGCACATGTATTTCTATGGTGATTATAACAGATTATTTTTCGTAAAATGATAATTTGCATCTCCTCCCTGCGTTTCTTTATTCCTTGATTGCGTTTTTTTTCATTATTGTTTATCCACGGAGAATATATGGATGAAGATTTGTGTTTTTATCTTCTATTCCTTTATCCTTTAACTTATTAGTCTATGCCTGAGCAATCGGCCAGGAGCCGAATCGACTGTCTTTCACTCCGGTGTTAAATATTTAGATTCAAATGCCTTGCTTTGTTGTGCATGGATAATAAGTTTAGGATCGTTTCTCTGCCTAGAAAGAGACACTTCCTCCTTCTGTTTTTATGGTCTCTATTGCACATAGAGTGCCCATGTTTATTTTTTTGTAGTCCAATTTTTGGTAGTGCAACAACCATCATTCCTTCCAGTTGTGTTCCTGCTTTCTTATATTCTTGTGGCACAATGATAGATGTGTGTGTCATATTATTGCCTGCATTTTATAAACCTTTCATGTGTTTTTTTCCTTATGTCCTTGAGTTGCGATCGTTATTTTTTTACAACCCTTTATTGTGAATCAATTTTGGACTTTGTTTGTTTTCATTTGGAATGATTGCTTAAATTTGGGTCAGAACCTTAGTAGTGGATAGTCAGAGGGGTGTTTCAATCTTTTAGTTAATGTTTCATTCTTTCCTATGTTTTTATATTGGTTGTGTTGCGATTTGAATCCTTGGATTATGTGTGGTTTTAGATCTGTAATTATTTCTTTCATTGCCTATAATATGTAATTTTTAAATTTGTCATTATTGTCTGGATTCATTCCGGCAAGTGGAGACTTGTTGTTCTGGCGCCCAACATAAGTTTATAGTGATCTCTTGTAATTATTTTAATAAGTTGTATACATATTGATTATGATGCAATGGATATAATTTATGAATTCGTCGAGTGAGTTTTGATGTGTATTGTTGATATAATACTGATATGATCCTTCATGGTGAAGGGAAAAGACTGTCAAATGCCAAAAACATGGGCGTTAGGGATGTGTTAATATTTAAAAATTGTATGTTTAGCCAAATTAATTTTCACTTGGATAATCTTGTTTATATTCTAAAAGTAGCACTGCCCAGCAAGCGATTCCTGTACACTTTTATGTCCCACACTTTAGCCATACATTGATAACAATCGCGTGAACTTACAGCCATGAGTGGAACTGTCTGTTGGTGGTTGTCTTGGTTCAATATAAAACAACGTAAATATTCTTATATGTTGCACCATCTTCTAGCATCGACGACCCTAGAGATTTGATGCTTGGTTAGTTTCCCTGTATTTATCTATTTAGCGAATTATGAGTTTTCTTGGCATGATTTAGTATTTATCCGCTGGTTGAACTTTTAACCTTACGACTGCCAGTGAAATCCCAATATGCTGATAATTTGAAATTGATAATTTTGTTCCGAAGATGCTGGGTTACATGCACCTAGATTTTAGTTAACCAGGATGATGATTTATAGGGTTGTTGCCACATAATCGTCACCCATTCCCTTGCAGATTTATTTATGACTGTCAAAGCTCGGTGCGACCCCTCATTTATCACTGACAGACCAAACTTAGCTAAATGACCGAGCAAGTTCTTAGCTGGCGCCCTTGTTGCGTCCCTCCTTGATCTCAAATTCCTCACCTTCCCTTCTTTGCGGATAAAGGAACCTTCGAGTTCAGTTTCTCTTCCATATTTACCGCCCGCTAACTAAGTCTAATGTACAGTTACTTTTACCCTTATAACCTCCATGTTCATCATGCATTCTTTTACCCTTTCCGTTAAATCGCTTTCCCAAAAAATGGATATTTCAATCACCGTGCTTTTAAGTTTTATTTCAATATATATATAATCATATTATTTAAAATCGTGCTTCTTCCGCCTGGGTAATTGGCATGAAATCGTGCTTCTTCCACCTGGGTAATTGGCATGAAGGAGTTATTTTAATTTTATTTCATATCTCTCTTATCTTGGATGATTAGCGTTCAACGGTTATATAATCACCTTCGGGACTAATCCTTGAATTTCTGCCTCTACGATTTAAACCTTCTCCTATGGGTGGTCAACTTAGGCCCCTAAACTTTTACCTCATCCATCGGATGCTATATAGGTATGTAATCCTTGGCGCACCTGCCCTTTAGACTAGCCTGAGTGTAGGAACACCTTGACATCTTAGTAGTGGCAAGGTTGGGAACTCGCCTATTGATATTAAGTTTAAATAGGGACTCTAGTCAGTTGAATAAGGTTTGTTTTGGCTAATTTCGAAGAGATTGTTAGCACACCTTCCTTCATGGGATATATGACTTACTGATTATAGACCTGTTCGCAGACCCAATTTTATGCATTACCTGGCCTTTTTAGAGTTCATTTTCTTGCGCTCTTAAAAATTTTGTTGGTAGGCTCTTAGACACTAGCGCGATAATAAGTATTGAGTGTTTTTACCCCACGTCGATAGTAGTTGGTTGTTAGAAGGCTTGCATACCTAACTTCATGTATGTAAGACAATTAAGGATTGATCTTCTGGCGCCATGGATTTAGTGAATGAATTGTTTGGATATAGATGTTTAAATACTTACTTTTTGGAATGTTGGTTAGGCTTAGTTATCTTGTGCACATGAAAAACTTGGTCTTTTGAATGATGTTTTCATTTGTTTCGATTTCTTCTCTTGCACACCTTGAGAATTCAAGATATGAATGGTTGTGGATTTATTTATTTAAGCACCATGAAATGATGTGTTGTATGTTGGTTGAGTGGTAGATTTTTGTGCCATGAGTTAATGCAGTTGTGACTGGTTGTGTATTTAGAATTTTGTGCCGTGTACATAAAATGACGATTTAATTATTTTCTAATGCGCCAATAAATATTGGTGATGCTGGGCTGATTTAGAACTAAATTGTTGATGCATGATTGTCAATGGTAATGATTACCCTCTCCCTTGTTATTGATGTTCAGACTGATGGCATGAAGTCTCAGTTGATCATTGTTGTATGTTGTGAGAATCATGTGCATTGTGTTCGTCATTGTGTGGTGATGTTTGAGTGTATTGTCGTTAAATCCATATCTCCCTGACCCCATTCAACATCACACCATAACCATGTCGTTATTACTTTCCTACACCAAAAAAAAAATAAAAAAAAATTGTACTGGTTATGCGAGGCTTGCTGTCCTAACAACGGGGTTCGTTACATATATTGATTATTTTAGAGACACATTCCATTAACAAACAAAATACTACAAATAGATAACTAAGCATTTTGGAATAGATAATAGAGATAATAGCTAAAACAACATATTATTAACATATCAATTAATAATGACGATTCATAAATAAAATTGTATTGATTAGATTCATAAATAAAAAAACCACATAATATCATCTATTAAACTAGGAAATCAATGTATATAGAGGAAACCCCTACGAAAAGAGATAAAGTACTTAGCTCAATAATTCAAGAGTAAAAGATCAACTTTGATATGTCTCCTACTACAACCAAAGACCTCAGTTCATAGCTCACCATAACAATATCAAAAAGGATTGTAATCTAATTACTAATGGTTACATCTACTTATAAATTAAGATTGCTTGATGTGGTAAACTTAGCCCAATAGTTTAGGCACCCCTTTAGTTTAATTTTTTGATGAGGTTAGTTGTATTTACATTATTTGATAATTATATGCATTAATTACACAAATTATACCCAATTTTCTATTTCGAAATTGTATGATAGAGTTCGAGATACTTAAATTCTAGAATTAGCTACCAAATTTCCCTTATTCATTTCTATTGCCCCAACTAAATGATTTTTAAGTTAAATATGTGTACTAATTTAACCTACTATTTTCAATTTTTTTTAGTTTTTTTTAATTAACTTTATTTTTATAAGTTTATTGTAATTTATTGTAATTTCATCTAAATATGCTTATACTCAAGTCACTTTTTCTTTTAACTTTATGAATTAAAGTTCAAAATTTAAATTTTTTTGAATTTTATATTCATTTTTGAATTGAAGTAAAGTACAAATTTTAAATAGTTTTTTGAATTTATTGACCACCCATCCCAAGTCTACAAACTTTTTACATATCATTATCAACGTGATATGTTACTAACCTAAACTTCTATGGTAACAATAAATAACATTGATCTTCCACATCATGATCTTAAAATAATGTTAGTCCATGGTAGGTGCATATTGAAAACCTTTGTATTTCACACATAATTTGAGCTTTGTTTAGGTACAGGTCTTTGTTCTATTTCACACATAGTTTGGTCTTTGTTTAGGTATAGGTCCTTGTTATAGTGTGCTCATTTCACTATCGTTGACTTGGAATTACTTTTATCTAGATCTAATATGTTCATATAATATTAGTTGAGAAACACTTTATGTACTTTTCTTTAAACCTTTGTTAACTAAAAGATCTGAATCTCCAAATTTAATCTTGACCTTGTAATATAGTTGCTATTTTTGTTGAGATCATTCTCCGATTCTCATACTATGCTTTAAGTCTAATAATTTGATTATTACATATACATAACATTTTCTTTCAATCTCTTTTATCATGCTTGACGTCGACACCCTAGATTGATGGAATTCCCTAGTAGTGACTCAATTCATTATCTTATTTTTTCTTCCATAAAACTTCCCTTCAAACCTTCATTATCTTATTTTCTCTTCCACAAAACTTTTCTTCAAACCTTTTGTTGGGGATGTTGTTCATTTTCCATCCAGTGATTTGTTTAAAAATTCCTGGATTGGCATGAACATGCATTGACACAGCAAAAATGGTGATAAAAAGCATGAAGAACAATCATGAAGAATAGGCCAATTACACTCCATTCCCGTGCACAAGTTCACACTGTAAGTTGAGTTTGTTTTTGTGTAACGCGGCGGTGTGTTTGGGATTTAAAATAATAGAAATGCAGATTGCGACACAAATGCCGGATAAATACTGATCGACATGATTGAGTACGTGGATCAATTGAAGATATTATTTGGTTGACTAACGACGAGGATGATATTGTTGTCGCTTTATATTGTATATTCATATTCGATAAGTAATATGTTAATGTGCTCTTTTTAAAATCTCTTATGTCAAGCTCATGGTAGATCTATAATTTTTTCCATTTATTATTAAATATTTAATTTTGTTTCACACTTTATAAATCATCATGTTGGCCATTTATAAAATATATAATTAGGGAGAATACAATAGCATTGTAAAGATGGATCTTTGGGTGTAAGAGAATTCTTTTCATACTAATTTATTAGTATTATGTTTATTAAAATTAATATAAATTTATGTTAAATTTGAATTTATTAATGAGATTTTATGAGATATAATTTTTTTAATCATTTCAAATAGATTTATGTTAATAGTAATTTCTCAACTTAATAAAATTCAAAACTTATTAACCTTAATACATAAAAATATAGTTATTGTGAAAGTATTTATGTTTGTATTGTAAATAGTTAAGTGTATATATATATATATATATTATTAATATCAATTTTTATATCATGTACATATATCAAATATTTCTCTTCTTTATGTATATAAAGATATTTTTATTTTTGTTGTATGTATATTTGATTAACATACAATATTAGTATTATTATTTGTTATAATGATTTTATTTTTTAACTTTTAAGTAAATTATTGGACATAAATAATTTTTCCTTGTCATTTATTTCAAATTTTCCAAATCAAAATTTTACAATAGATAAAAAAAAATTATGAATAAAAAAAGTGAACTAAGTTCCAATGCAAAACTGTTACTGATTAAATAACTATGGACATGAATGAAGTTCATGGAGGTGTTTTTTTGATGAAAACCATTGTAATAGAGAAATCCAACAATCAATAACATGTATGCTTGGGCTACTAACTTACCTCTCATTGATTATTAAAGGAGACATATATACAATATGTTAGATTTAAAATTGTCACCAAGAGAACAAAATAATGAAAAACTATTTTGTGATTTTATGAGATGCAAATTTTTTAATAATTTAAAATGGATTTAGGTTAATAGTAATCTCTCAACTTAATAAAATTCAAAATTTATTCACACAAATATATAAAAATATAGTTATTATAAAAGTGTTTATATATGTATTGTAATAAAAGTTATATGCAAATATGATATCTATATTATTAATATCAATTTTTATATTAGATATATATATCAAATCTTTCTTTATTTACATAAAGCTATTTTTTTATTTATTTTTATTTATATTTGAGTAACATACAATATTAATATTATTATTTATTATAATGATTTTATTTTTTAATATTTAATATTATTATATGTTATAATAATTCTATTTTTTAACTTTTAAGTGAATTATTAGACATAAATTATTTTTATGCATCCTTGTCATTTATTCCAAAATTCAACTAAGTTCCAATGTAAATTGTTATTTACTATAAGTGTACATGCATGAAGTTCATGGAGGAGTTTTTTTTATGAAGACCATTGTGACCCAGAATTCCAACAATGGATAAAGTGTATCCTTGAGGGCTACTAACTTAGCTCTTATTGATTCTCAAAGGAGACTTGTTTACATTATGTTACATTTAAAATCTTCACCAACAGATTTAACAAACAAAATAATGCAAAGATTTTATGAGGTATAATTTTTTAATCAT